>ML276583.1:0-21868 GCA_005239495.1 Nicotiana undulata | reverse complement strand
TAACCTGCTGGCAATTAAGACATCGATCTACATACTGAACAATATCTTTCTTCATCCGCCTCCTCAAGAAATGCTGCTTCAAATCACGATACATCTTCGTCGCCTCCGGATGGATAGAATACCTGGAACTGTGAGCCTCTGCTAGAATGCTCTCCCTCAAACCATGAACATCTGGAACACACAGCCTGTCCTGAAGTTTCAAAACACCGTACTCACCTAAGGTAATATCCTTGTCCATGCCCTGAATCATAGTATCCCGAAGCTCTGCTAGACGTGGGTCATCAAACTGTCGAGCCCTGATCTCCCTAAGCAATGAAGACTGAGCTACCACATGTGCCAAGACTCGACGAGGCTCTGAAAGATCTAATCTCACTAACTGATTGGCCAAGGACTGAATGTCCAAGGCTAAAGGCCTTTCCTCAGCTGAAATATAGGCTAAACTCCCCATGCTGGCTGCACGCCTGCTCAAAGCATCCGCTACCACGTTTGCCTTGCCCGGATGATACAAAATGGTAAGGTCATAGTCTTTCAACAACTCAAGCCACCTCCGCTGCCTCAAATTAAGATCTCTCTGCTTAAGAAAATACTGTAAACTGCGGTGGTCCGTATAGACCTCACAAGATACACCATATAGGTAATGCCGCCATATCTTCAAAGCATGAATGATCGCTGCCAAATCCAAATCATGAACAGGGTAGTTCTTCTCATGAATGTTCAGCTGCCGCGAGGAATAAGAAATAACTCTTACATCCTGCATCAAAACACATCCCAACCCGACGCGTGAAGCGTCGCAATATACTGTATAGGGCCCTGACTCAAAAGGTAATGAAAGAACTGGTGCTGATATCAAAGCTGATTTGAGCTTTTGAAAGCTCGCCTCACAATCATTGGACCACTGAAATGAGGCATTCTTCTGAGTCAATCTAGTCAATGGAGCGGCAATAGAAGAAAATCCCTCGACAAAGCGACGATAATAACTGCCAAACCTAGAAAACTCCTGATCTCCGTAGCTGAAGTAGGACGAGGCCAACTCCTAACTGCCTCAATCTTCTATGGATCAACCTTAATACCCTCACTTGACACTATATGGCCCAAGAATGCTACGGACTCTAGCCAGAACTCACACTTGGAGAACTTAGCATATAGCTCCTGTTCTCGCAAGGTCTGAAGCACTACCCGCAAATGCTGCTCATGCTCACCCAAGCTCCGCGAATAAATCAAAATATCATCAATGAAAACAATAACGAACGAGTCAATATAAGGCCTGAATACCCTATTCATCAAATCCATAAAAGCTGCTGGGGCATTAGTCAAGCCAAAAGACATCACCAAGAACTCATAGTGACCATATCTGGTGCGGAATGCAGTCTTCGGAACATCAGAAGTCCGAATCCTCAACTGGTGATACCCCGATCTCAAGTCAATCTTGGAGAACACACGCGCACCCTGAAGCTGATCAAATAAAGCATCCATGCGAGGTAGAGGATACTTATTCTTGATAGTTACCTTGTTCAGTTGGCGATAGTCAATACACATACGCAAAGACCTTCTTTTTCAAGAAAAGCATAGGAGCACCCCAAGGAGACACACTAGGCCTGATGAAACCCTTGGACAATAACTCCTCTAGTTGCTCCTTCAACTCCTTTAGCTCCTTGGGATCCATACGATAAGGAGGTATAGATATAGGCTGAGTATCTGGTGCTAGATCAATGCAGAAAGCAATATCAAGGTCTGGAGTCATGCCTGGAAGATCCGAGGGAAACACATCTGAAAACTCACATACGACAGGTACTGAATCAACAGTAGGAGACTCGGCGGTAGTGTCCCTCACATAAGCAAGATAGGCTAGACACCCTTTCTCGACCATATGTTGAGCCTTTATGAAAGAAATAACTCGGCTGAAAGCACTAACTGAAGCACCTCTCCACTCTAGCCTCGACGACTCGGGCATGGCTAACGTAACAGTCTTTGCATAACAATCCAAGACGACATGATGAGGGGATAGCCAATCCATGCCCAAAATAACCTCAAAATCAACCATATCAAGCAATAACAAGTCGGCTCTGGTCTCAAAATCACAGAAAGTAACCACACAATCCCGGTAGACCCGGTCTACCACCACAGAGTCGCCTACAAGAGTGGACACATACAAAGGTGATCCTAAGGACTCACACACAATATCCAGAGAATGAGCAAATAAAACTGAAACATAAGAGTATGTAGACCCCGGATCAAATAACACTGAAGCCTCCCTACCACAGACTGAAATGGTACCTGTAATCACTGCATCTGAGGCTACTACGTCTGCCCTGGCTGGAATGGCATAGAAACGTGCTGGGGCGCCTGATGGCTGAGCTCCCCCAGATCGAGCTGGAGCTGAATGACCTCTACCCGGCTGGCCTCCCCCTCTGGGACGGCCCCTGCCAATCTGACCTCCACCCCTCGGTGGTCGAGCTGCTGGTGCTGGGACCCTGGGCTGATGGCTCTGCTGCACTGCGTTGCCCTTATAATGGGGGCAAACTCTCCTCATATGGCCCATGTCTCCACACTCATAACACCTCAACTGGGACATATCATGTTGACCCGAGGACTGAGAACCCTGAATGGCTGGAGTGACATCCGGCATGGCATTGAACTGCGGCTTGACTGGGGCCACCCTGGAAAGTACTGAAGGTGCTGTATAGGAAGACCGGCTGGACTGACTGCTAGCAAACTGACCCCTGACCCTTCCTGATGTACCTCTGAAGTCCCCGGTGAATCTAGCTCTCTTGTTATGCTGTCCCTCTGCCCTGACTGGCCCTGACTCCTATCCCTGACACGATAGCCCTCTATACGACGAGCTATTTCAACCACTGTCTGAAATGGAGTGCCCATCTCCACCTCTCTAGCTAAAGAAGTCCTGATGCCAGGATGCAAACCTGCTACAAACCGACGAACTCTCTCTCCATCTGTAGGTAGTATCATGATGGCATGACGAGACAGCTCTGAAAATCTGGCCTCATAATCTGTCACTGACAAGTGCCCCTGCTCCAGTCTCTCGAACTGAGCCCGCAAGTCTTCCCTCTCAGATGGAGGAATGTACCTATCCAGGAATAGCTGGGAGAACTGATCCCAAGTGACTGGCGGAGAACCGGCTGGCCTGCCCAGCAAATACGACTGCCACCACCGACGAGCTCTGCCCTGAAACTGGAAGGAAGTGAAATCAACTCCGTGAGACTCCAATATACCCATGTTGTGCAGTCTGTCCCTGCACCTCTCTAGAAAGTCCTAGTCATCCTCTACCTGCTCACCCACGAAGATCGGATGGTTTAGCTGCGTCTATCTACACAATAACTTATGTTGATCCCCTCTCGAAACTGGCCTGGATGATCTCTAACAACCGGCGGAATATCTGGAGTATGATGTGGTCCTGTAGTATAAGCTGTAGGGGTCTGAACTCCCCCTCCTGCCTGAGAGGTGGCAGGATCCGATGGAAGGATGCCTCCCTGTGACATCCTGTCCATGAATCTGAGCATGCGGCCCATGACCTCCTGGAAGCCTGATGCCGTCATAAAGTTCACTGGAGGTGGTGCTACTAGAGGCAGCTCCTCCTGCTCATCAATGTAATGATCATCCACTGGTGCGGCTGGTGTAGCTCTGCGACGCCCTCGCCCCCTCCTACCAGCAGGAGCCCTATCCCGGGTGCCTCGACCTCGTCCTCGAGTGGCAGGGGTAGCAGCCTCCCCCGACTCAGGATCATGAAAAGTACGCGTTCTCACCATCTATGAGAGAATAGAAGGACAATTTGAGTATAAATCCAACTGCACGATAGATTCTGAACAAAAGAAGTTTCCTAACACTCTATAGCCTCCCGAAGATAAGTACAGACGTCTCCGTACCGATCCGCAGGACTCTACTGAGTTTGCCCGTGACTTGTGAGACTATGTGAACCTAACCTCTCTAATACCAAGCTGTCACGACTCAAAACCCGGTTCAGGTCGTGATGGCACCTAACGGCGAGGTTAGGTAAGCCAACCTATGAATCCTTAGGAGATACTACCCCAGAACTCGATATTTCCAGTTATTTACAATTTAAAACAATTAGCAACAAGGAGCCTAGGGGACATTTCCCCCTTACAAAGTTTGGAAAGGAGACTCACTAAGGTCCAGTACATAGTAAAGTAAAGTACACGCCGAGCAATAAATCATGTGAGAAAATACATAAAGTATATGGACATGTAATCAACAAACAGGTATCAAATCTCAAGCATAACTTTTCTTTGTAAGCTGATCATATGTATCACTTGTTTCTTTCTCATTATCTGAAATGTCTTATCTTATTATTCTCAATTTTTCTCTTTCCAGCACTCAGTATCGTTTCTCAACTCACCATCGCGCGATCCCAACTCAATGCAAATGCTTATGTATGTATATATATATATATAACCGACATGGACAAGACTATCAGCCAAAGTCATAAGGGTGGGTCATAAGGACTGACTTGGTCATAAAGCTCCACACGCTCGCGAATCATACCTGTGACTCGTGCGCTGACTCGATACCTCCACGCTCGCGAATCATTCATGCGACTCGTGGGCCAATATCTCTCCCCGCTCGCGAATCATTCCTGCGACTCGGGGGCCAATGACATAAATATATATACACTCCCGATCACGAATCATACCTGTGACTCGGTGCCAATGATGCAAAGTAAAACCCTCCCCGATCACGAATCATACTTGTGACTCGGGGGCCGATAAAAATAGTAGTATAATTCTTCCCTGATCACGAATCAAACCTGTGACTCAGGGGCTGGTAAAATAAGTCTGATTTCTCCCTGATCACGAATCAAACCTGTGACTCAGGGGCTGATGAAAATAAGTGTAATTCCTCCCTGATCACGAATCAAACCTGTGACTCAGGGGCCAGTAATGAAAATATAAGTTCTCCCCGATCACGAATCATACCTGTGACTCGGGGGCCATGAATGCATGAATGTATGTGTATATATATATATATATATATTGTAGACACCATGGTACCAACTCATCAACCCTCAACGGGATCGGATATTCGCATCTCTCTTGATCGTCAAAGTTAGGATTTTATATAACATTATCCTCTTTACTCATAATATCACCATGGTTGAATAATTCAAGTATAGGAAGGATTTACAACCACCTCCGTTTCGCTCAATAGATCAGGATTTAGATTTATCTCATTTACTCTGTTCTCTTTATCAGTTACATCAGAAGTAACACAATTAATCAATTGATGAAATTCATAATTCTTATCAGGATAATATGCACATTTAATTCAAAGCTATCATAGCTCCATTTCATCATATATCGGCATATAACATGTACAAAGCATCAGGTAATATCAACAAACAGCTAGAACATGCTCGTGTGTCCTACGGCTACCCAACGTACAGTATAGATGCAACGTTCAGACTCTCATCACGTGGTACGTACGCAGCCCCTTCAACAATCACAATTAGCAGAAAGGAGCCTAGGGGACATTTCCCCCTTACAAAGTTTGGAAAGGAGACTCACCTGGACAAGTACTCCTCCGGTCAACGGACCAATCAACAAGACGCACAAATCCTCTGAATTACCTTTGATGGCTCGCAACTAGCTAAAACATATAATTATATCAATTTAGGAGGAATCGAGGAGGATTTATCAAAGATTCCCCTTAAAACACATTCTTTACTTACTTGGAATATTCAACTCCGAGCCTCGTCGTCCGGAAAATTACGTTTCTTGAAGAAATGTGATATACGTCGCCTAAGGATCAAGATTAACTCAATTAATCATCCTATAATGACCCAAAAATCAGAAATTCAATTTTCTCAAAACCCTCTATTTTTCCCAAGCCTTCCCATGGATTTTTATGAATTTTCATGGATTATGGAAGTGGAATTCTTCAAGAATTGAAGTAATGAACATGCGGGAAGCCAAAGAATTACTTACCTGAGTAATTAGGCTGAAATCACTGCTCTGGAGCTCTTGGGGTGTGCAACAATGGAGGAAAAATTTTGTTTGGGAAGAAAATTCACGAAATGGGCCTTTTATATTAACTGCCCAGCAGTTTCTGCCCCTGTGGCCCTTGGTTCGCAAGTGCGGACTCGCACCTGCGGAAAAAGGGTCGCACATGCGATGGGCCTGAGCCGTGGGTGCTTTCGCCCTTTCGGACTTTGGATCGCAGGTGCGGACTCGCACTTGCGCGAAATTGGTCGCGCCTGCGATGGGCCTGGGCCTTAGGAAAAGTCGCGCCTGCGAGAAGAAGGCTGCTTCTTCGGCTGGAGCCGCACCTGCGAATTATTTTCCGCTGGTGCGAGCCTCGCGCATGCGGCTCATGTACCGCAGGTGCGGTCACAGCAGAAGCAGCCACACCATCTATGAAATTGCTTGTTTTTTACCCCGATTGGGGTCCGGGAGATCCCTCGGCCCACCCGAGCCCTCGACAAATTACACCAACCAATCCCACATCACATGACGGACTCGATCGAGCTCCCAGAACACTAAAAACATCATCCAAACTAGGAATCACTCTCCAAAACCCCTTAGTTCCAAACATAAGTTTTCAAGAAAATTCCAATGGCTCACCAATACACCGAACGGGTCTATACTGCTCGGAATGACACCAAATTTTTGCGGACAAGTCATAAATGACTATACAAAACTATTGCCAGTTCCGGAATTCCATTCGGACCATGATATCATGAGGTCCAATTCCAGGGTGAATTCTAAATCTTATGAAATCCTGAATTCCAATTCAAGTGCCGAAATACACCCGGGTGATCAGAAACCCGAGGCAAACATACGCTCAAGTCCGAAATCATCATCCGGAGCTGTTGGAGATGTCAGAACTCAATTCCGAGGTCGTTTGCTCAAAATGCTGCTCGGAACCAAAATTAGCCAAATAGACTAGCCCTCAGGAACCAAGTGTTCCTGAACTGGCCAAATCACTTCTGAATCTCGAACTACCTTCCCACACAAGTCATAAGGCACGAATAGCCGCTATGGAAAGAGTCATTCACCGGAATGGAGTCCCAACACACAAAACGACCGGCTGGGTCGTTACACCAGCTAATTGCGACAAACTGCAAGTTAACTCTAACTTGAACATTGTGTACCTATTACAATTGCTTCTAGATAAAGCTGAAAGATACAATATGTAATCAACTACTACAAATAACTAGACTCAAAAGACAACAGATGGAACTGGTTCTTCGAGCTGGTTCAAGTAGCTTTTGAGTCGCACAGGATTCTTCACATGAACTGCTTGCAAAATTTCTTTGGTATTTTTGCTTTCAATTCTTGTTTCTCTTCAGTGTTTGTACGTTAATTCTACAGCATGAATGCTTCAACAATTTATAGAATTCGTAGTTGAAATGTTGTTTTTTAGTTCTAATGCAACTCTTCCTTGGTGGAAGAGTTTATGTGTATCTCAATTTCCTTGATCTTGATTATGTCCTACCTGAATTCGAATTCCATCTCCTTATCAATTTGCAACCTTTTCGCTTAGGAGATAACCTCTTAGTTCAGAGATGATGTTTATCTCCTGCGCATGGATTATTCTTGTGCCAACTGGTCTGTTTGACTATATTTGCCCTGATGGACCTGGTTCAACCGTGTTGTCAATTTTCATTCTTCAAAACCATGCAGTGAATTGATTCAACAAATCCCCCCTTTTTGATGATGACAAACTCTCTTAACCCTATAAATACTTCAATCCAACATAGACACCTTTTATAGTATTTAGCATTTATCATGGAGAGACGAGGTTCATTTAGGTCATAAACATCACAATAATCTTTGAAATTTTGAAAAGCACTATCTTCCCCCTTTTGGCATCATTGAAAAGATGCAAAATGATAAACTTACCAGAATATTAACAATTACTCATGGCCATTTAGGCAACTGCATGTGCAAAGCATGAATTAATCATCAAAAGAAACAAAACAAAATGTAAGCTATTTAAGAAACTGAGAAAAAAGTCAATAACAAAATAGCAAAATTCATTGATTGGATATTGATCAGGCACCATACACAAAAAGAAATAAAGACAGCCACAACCATGAGCAAAAAAAGCAAAAGCAGAACAGAATTAGACAATCCCAAACTGGGTCATAGAGGGGGGGGGGTTTGGAGGCACAGGACACCTAAGGCTGGGAAGGGGCAGATGTTGTGTTCTTGGCTTGAAGAAGGGAGAGCATTTGTTGCAACACACCCTCATTCTTCTCCTTTTCCTTAGCTAATTCAGCTTTGAGAGCATCCCGCTCAGCTTCAACCTCTGTAAGGCGAGTTTTCAAATGAAGGATCTCCGCATCCTTGACCTCACCTTCTTGCACAAGAGTCCCGACCTTGCTATTAACAGGAAGTTTCCTGGATGAACCAGGTTCATCCTCAAGAATATTCACAATGTAGTCACAGGTCAGTAGCGTGTTCTTCCCAAAGTAGTCCTTAGCAGATGCCATTTCAGCCTTCTTCACCGGCACCTTGAAGTGAGCAAGCACAACAGTTAGGATAAACCCATAAGGTATAGCATGTGCCTTGGCTCCATTCACAACCCTATCCAAGAGCTGGATGATGAAGGAAGGCCAATTTATCTATTTACCCCTGTACAGGCACTCCATTAGCGTGAGATCAATGTAGCTGGCAATGTGCCTTCGCTCTTGCCTAGGCAGTAGAAATTTGATCACAAAATCAAAAAACAGTTTGTGATGAGGCCTCATCTCACTCTTAAACACTGCCCTGGGCTCCAGTTCTTGCTCATTCTCACAAAAAGACCTTGTGATTTGAACTAGGCCACCTTTGCCTCGTGTAGTCATCATACCCCTCAGAAGGGATATGCAGTATTTCCCCCAATTCCTTTGCATCAAACGAAATCTCAACTCCCTGAACTTCTGTAGATACCCTTCCATCTTTGACTGTTGCGTTGCCATAAACTCTACCAGCTCATTCCTAGCCAGCCTACCCTCAAGGTGAAGGACCATGTCCTTCCACCCTTTCACATCTAAGGTATCTAGCAAGAAAATCATCACTAAATCCTCAAGGTCTCTAAACAACATCCCTTTCAAAATAGTACGCTTCCCAAACATTATGAGTTTGTCAGTCTCCTCATCAGTCACTTCCACTTCCTCTCCACTCCATTCAGTATCATCAACAATCTTATCTTTCTTTGACTCAGACATGGTCCTCTTTGCAACTATTGAGGGTGTAACAGACACAGAGGTTGACTTCTTGGAAGAAGCCTTGGCTTTCTTGGGCTTTGGTGTCTCAACCTCAACTTGTGCTGGTTGTCCCTCCTTATGGACCAGTTCCATCTCATCATCATCGAACTGAACTGCCTCAATAGGGTCCCCAACTTTTGCCTTACCCTTGGTAGCTTTATTCTTCTTGCTGTCTCTCAGAGCTTTCTCCATTTCTTCTTCACTTTTCCTAACAATGCTTCTAGTAGCACGACACTTAGGGGAAGGAGCATCAGCAGTTGAAGAGGCCTTTCTCGTCTTGGTTGGGACTGGAGTATCAGCTTTTTTTGGTTTGGGGGTTCTTTTCTTCTTGGGTTTTTAAGATTCCCCCAACTTTTTCATCAGACAACCAGAGTTTCTTCAATGGATTAACCAGGTTCATCTTGTGCATGTTGCAGACTTTCCAGTCCTGTTGTTGCTTCCCCAGAGTTTCTTCCCCCTAAATCCTTGACTCCTTCCTCAACAACCACAGGAGCGGGGCCACAAATTGCCAGAGTGGCACCTTCCTTCCAAGTTCCCTTTTCAGAACTCCCTTCTCCCTCTCTCTCAATTTCTTTATTTTTCCTTCTCCTACCTGGTACTTCTACATCCACTACAGAACCAATCAAAACAAACCTGTTTTCAGCTATTTCAGGTTCAACCCTAACTTCAGGATTTGCCTTCTCAGAACCAGATGAACTAGTTTCTTCTTCCTCATATGCAGATTTGAAGGACTCGCTTGAATTTTCAGAATCTTGGTCCTGACCGGCTTGAAGTTTTTTATTCAATTTCCTTGCTAGAGGACCAGATGCAACAACTTTTATGGCTAACATTTTCACTCTACGTTTTCTGGGGGCTGGAGTGGGGCTTGGTGTAACTATCACGACCCAAAATCCCACCTTCAGGCCATGATGGCGTCTAACATTGAACCCGCTAAACAAGCCAACGTTTTGGTTAAATTTACTATTTTCTTCATTTATGATATCTAAAAGAAAAACAATAAGCATGAACAATTAAATAAGAATGCGGAAACTAAGAATTTATCAACTTAATATAATAAATATTACGAAATTCCGTACATAAACCCCCAGAATTGGTTTCACAGTTTCACAGACAGTCTAAGATTACTAAAAACAAGAGTCTGAAATAAACAGATGTAACTGTCTAGAAATACAAGATAAGACAGAAATGGAAGAGATAAATGGTGACGCCAAGTCCTGCAGACGCTGCAGGTCTACCTCGGTGTCACCGTGGACTGAAGGATACTCCCTTGCTCAATGTCCACTGGACTTGACGCTGTAATCTGCACAACATAAAGAAGTGCAAGTGTAGCATCAGTACAACCGACCCCATGTACTGAGTAAGTGCCGAGCCTAACCTCGGCGAAGTAGTGACGAGTCTAGGACACGACAAATAACGAATACCTGTGCAGTTCAATAATAAAATAAAGAAGTAATGACAAGAAATAAACAGTTAAACACAAAAATGGGATTAACATGCTGGGGAAAAAGGGCAACAATTCACTGCAATGACATAACAAGATAATAATTGAAATGTATAAAATAACAACAGCAATTAACAACTCTGAACTAGTAAATAAACAGAACGGCACGGCATGTCCCCTCGTGATATAACCTCACAAAACACTCGGCACAGATGTTCCTTCGTACATAAATAAATAATCACTCGGCACGAAATGTCCCCCCGTGCGTAAATAAATAATCACTCGGCACAGAATGTCTCGTCGTGCGTAACCTCACAAAACAATCGGCACGGAATGTCCCCTCGTGCATAATATATATAAAAGCAACAATTTGACAGGAAACTTCAACAATAAGGAACCTTAAATACACAAAAAATATTCAACAAGAATTCCACCGTCCTGGCAAGGGACACAGCTATAACCAATCTCACTCAGAAGTACAACTGAACAGATAATCCTCAACCGAACGAATAATCAATAATATTCTACATCATGAATTACTCTCAATGCATAACTTACAGAATGACAATTACTTCATAACACAGAGGATATCAACAAAAATAACATATACCACGAAATTCGACTCACGGGCATGCTTGACCACAACACATAGGTACTCGTCACCTCACCTATACGTTGGACATGAATATGACATAGCAAATAAGACTCAATACCTATTCCCTCAAGCTAAGGTTAGGCCAAACATTTACCTTGGCTCCAAGAATGCAAATCAAGCCTCTAGCACTGCCTTTCCTTTCGAACTCGACTCCGAAACAATCGTATCTAGACATAATTGACTCAATAACATCAATAATAAATCAACAATTCAATTTCAAAACCTAATTATAGATTTCCCAACATTCTTCCAAAAACTCCAAAAGTCGACCCCGGACTCGCTTGGTCAAAACACGAGGTTCGGACCAAAACCCGATCATTCATTCCCCCACAAGCCAGAATAGAAAATTTGTTTTGAAATCCGACCCCAAAACGAGGTCAAATTCCCAAATATTCAAAAAGCCCCAACTCTACCCAAAATCCCAATTTCTACCCTTTAATTCCATAATTTTAGGCCTAGAATCTAATAATTGTTGATGAAAATGGAAGCAAATGAAGTTAAGATTACTTACCTATGAAGCTATGGTGGAAAAGTTCTTCAAAAATTGCCTATGGGGTGTGGGGAAGAAGGAGTTCTGTTTTTGGTTTTTAAAATAGCTGAGCGAATTAAAGTAGTGCGTTCGCGGCAGGAGGCCTGCATTCGCACAGGTTACCCTAGTCTACCCTCTGCGATCGCTCCCAACCAAGTGCGTTCGCATTGTGTATTTGTTACCCAGCCCCCAGCCCTCCTAATAAGCTCTGCGTTCGCAACCCCTATGGTGCGTTCGCATAGAGCAGGAATCCTGTGCTCCGCGTTCGCACTTCTTTTGGTGCGTTCACACAGAGCTAATTATACCCCACCCCAGATTGTGATATGCGATCGCGGCTATACCTATGAGATCGCATAGTGTTAAACACCAGACACCAGAAAAATCATTTTACACCAGATTTTCTAAGGTTTTGCACCCCAACACCTACCCGAAACTCACCTGAGCCCCCGGGTTCAAAACCAAATATACACACAACCTCATAAATATCCTACAGACTTATTCGAGCAATTAAACCACCAAAATAACATCAAATTAAACCTCAATATCTATAAAAATTCTCAAAACTTCATAAACTTTCAAAATTTTCATTTTTAGTTCGAATCACGTCAAACTAAGTCCGTTTCTTACCAAATTTTACATATAACTCGTATAAAACATATTGAACATGTTCCGGGATCCGGAACCATAATACGGGCCCGATAACCCAGGTTTCACATCAAATTTCATTTTCAAAAGCCTTTATATTTTTCAGAAAACAATTTTTTTTTTAAATTTATTTCTCGGACTTGGGACCTCAGAATTCGATGTTGGGAATACGCCCAATTCCAATATTTTCCTATGGACCTTCCGGGACCGTCAAATCACGGGTCCGGGTGCTTTTACCAAAAATGTTGACCAAAGTCAACTTTATTCAAATAATTATTATAAAATCATCATTTTATCAATTTTCCACATAATGGCTTCCTGGCTATGCGCCCGGGCTACGCACGCACATCGAAATGAGATAAAAGGGGGCTTTCATGCCCTCGGAATAGATATTTAGCTAAAAGTACACGGGATGACCTTTTGGGTAATCACAGTAACCGCTGGAACTGTTTAGGGTGAAGGAGTAGGTTTAGGAATGGGGTCTGGAACTGGAGTGTTTTGAGGGGTTGAAGGCCTGTTTGGAGATTGTGAGCTGTGTATCGATGGAGAATTAGAGCCAGTGTCTTCAAGACCGACACCGTAATCAGGGGTGGTTGATGAAGATGAAGCAGGGGGTGGTGTGGAAGACATTTTTGTGAGATTTGGAGAGAGAAGAATGTTGATCACTTTGGTTGAGAGGAATGATGAACTTGGTTCGATGGTTATGCTTTTGAAGAAGAGAGGTAATGATGGCTTTTTAAAGGTGTGGATATTAAATGTACAACGGGCGTAATTCTTGGTCAAGTGGAAGTCTAATCGTTGCAGGAGTGTCAGTAGATTAGACGGTTATGACTCCCTAAATCTAGGCTAATAAAGATTTAATTTGACTCTTTGGAACGGGTTCAATTTGGGATAAGTACTGATAATTTGAAATGAACCAAATATAGATTGAGTCCTACTCATGTGTGACTATAATTATTTCAATAAGTGTATAGCGATGAGCACGTACCTTGTCAGTCTGATGAACCAGGTTCATCGTGTTCGAGTCATTAATTTGCCTCAATTTACAAAGATAGAAAAACATCATTAGTAACCAGGGAATCGTACTAATACATGGAAAGAGAGTATGACATTAAAGTCATGATACTGAGCAATGATTAATCTGGTTAGTTACCTATTTTAGTGTTTCTAGCCAAAAAAAAAATTCATTTTTGTTTTTCAATTAGGTGTCTTAATCATCCCTAATTCTAGCATGTTTCTCTCAAAATGCTCCTTACTTAGTGCTTTAGTAAAGATATCTACAATTTGTTTGTCAGTAGCATAGAATTCGATTGAGATCATTCCTTTTTCATAGTTATCTCTTAGGAAATGGTGTCTGACATCTTTGTGCTTGGTTCTCTTATGATGAACCGGATTCTTCGTCATACTTATTGCACTAGTGTTGTCACAGAAAATAGGAATGCATCCAACCTCTATACCAAAATTCATGAGTTGTTGCTTGATCCATAGCAACTGTGCACAACATGAGGCTGCAACCACATATTCAGCCTCAGTAGTAGACAAGGCTACTGAGTTTTGTTTCTTGGTGGCCCAAGACACAAGTCAAGAGCCCAAAAAGTGATCCATGCCTGAAGTACTTTTCCTGTCAACCGGGAAACCTGCATAATCAGCATCAGCATATCCTACAAGGTCAAAATAACTACCTTTAGGATACCAAAGGCATAAATCAGTGGTGCGTTTCAAATATCTCAAAATTCTCTTCACTGCAGTTAGATGGAACTCCTTTGGATTTACCTGAAATCTAGCACACATCCCTACACTAAACACAATATCAGGTCTGCTGGCAGTGAGATATAATAAAGACCCAATCATCCCTTTGTATAGCTTTTGATCAACGGATGAACCAGGTTCATCCACATCTAATTGTGTAGCTGTGGTTATGGGAGTGTCTATTTCCTTGGAGTCTTCCATTTTAAATCTTTTGAGTAATTCTTTCACATATTTTTGTTGATGAATCATTGTTCCATTTGAGTTTTGCTTAATTTGCAAGCCTAAAAAGAAGTTTAGCTCACCCATCATACTCATCTCAAACTCACTCCCCATAAGCTTGGCAAATTCCTTACTCAATTTTTCAGAGGTTGCTCCAAATATGATATCATCCACATATATTTGCACAACCAGGAGGTCCTTACCTTTTTCCTGTAAGAACAAGGTGCTATCAATTTTACCTCATTTGTAGTCATGTTCTAGCAGGAATTTAGATAGCCGCTAATACCATGCTCTTGGTGCTTGTTTGAGTCCATACAAGGCCTTGTCAAGTTTATACACATGGTCAGCTGTTTCCTTGCTTTCAAATCCTAGAGGTTGTTTGACAAATACTTCTTCCTTTAGATAATCATTGAGGAAATCACACTTTACATCCATCTGGTGGAGAGTTAATTCCATGTGAGCAGCAAATGCTATAAGAAGTCTGATTGCCTCCAATCTTGCCACAGGAGCAAATGTCTCATCATAGTCAATTCCCTCCTCTTGACTATATCCTTTGACAACCAGTCTGGCCTTGGTTCTTGTAACAGTTCCATCTTCATCTAGTTTGTTCCTGAACACCCACTTTATGCCAATCACTGATCTGTCTAGTGGTCTGGGTACCAAGTGCCATACTTGACTTCTTTCAAATTGATTTAGCTCTTCTTGCATGGCATTTACCCAGTCAACATCCTGTAATGCTTCAACAATGTTCTTTGGTTCGACCAAGGATAGAAAGGCAACAAACGCACACAGATTTTTCAAAGAGGATCTTGTTTTGATTCCGGATGTCAAATCTGTTATGATGTTCTCAAGGGGGTGAGAGCTTTGATATCTGTGTGGTTTGAGCACCAATTGTTCACGGCTAGATGATCCCATGTTGTCTTGTTGTTGTGGAACAAGATCAAGGCCAAGATCCAGAGTGATTTGCTGTTGAGTTCCCCATGTCATGTTGCTTGGGGTAGTTGGACCTGGTCCATCACTTGTTCCATCTTCCATATTTGCTTCAGTTTGTTCACTTCTTCTGACCAGTCCAAGCTCCTCATCTTCTGGTTCTTGTCTCTCAGAAAGAGTGTTAGTTTTATCAAAAACAACATGCACACTCTCTTCTACACACATAGTTCTTTTTTTATATACTTTATAAGCTTTGTTATGTGATGAATATTCCAAGAATACTCTCTCATCACTTTTGGGATCAAATTTAACTAGGGAATCTTTTCCATTGTTGTGCACAAAGCATTTTTATCCAAAATCCCTAAGGTGGGATATGTTGGGCTTTCTCCCTTTAAGTAATTCATAAGGAGTTTTCTCTACCAGTGGTCTGGTCATGCATCTATTTATTATGTAGCATGCATTGTTTTTTGCTTCTGCCCAAAAGTTGTGGGGTAGTTTGCTAGAAAGAAGCATGGTTCTAGACATATCTTCAAGAGTTCTGTTCTTTGTTTCAACAACCCCATTTTTTGTGGGGTTCTAGGGGCAGAAAAGTTGTGATTTATGCTATGTTCATCACAGAATTCAGCAAACTTTGCATTCTCAAATTCAGTACTATGATCATATCTTATTGATGCTAGTTGATTTCCTAACTATTTTTGAGTTTTTCTAACAAATGAAGTAAACATATCAAATGCTTCATCTTTAGATGTCAGAAATAAGGTCCAAGTGAACCTTGAGTAGTCATCAACTAAACTAACACCATTACATATTTCTTACTACCTCTGCTCAGAGTTCTCATAAGACCACATAGGTCCATATGAACCAGTTCCAACATCCTGGTGGTACTGACCATTTTCTTGCTTTTGAATGAGAATCTTACCTGCTTCCTCCTTGCACATGCCTCACAAACTTTGTCTTCCTTGAACTTAATATTAGGAAGACCTACCACTAATTCCTTGGAGACTAATTTGTTAAGCTAATTTAGACTAGCGTGACCAAGTCTTTTGTGCCAAAGGAGGGGATCATTGTCCAACACACTTAAGCAAGTGAGTTCATTTTCTGATAGTGTGTACAAGTCTATGACATAGATTTTATTCATTCTTTTTCCCTGAAAAACAATATTGTTAGAAATCAAGTTAATCACAAAACATTTTGTGGAAAAGTGAAAGCAACCAGGTTACCTTTGTCACACAATTGTGACACACTAATCAGGCTATATTTCAAGCCATCTATTAAGTACACATTCTCAATGGAACATGTGTCATCCTTACCTACTTTACCAACCCAAATAATTTCACCTTTATTTCAATTTCCAAAGGATACATTACCTCCTTTGAGGTTTTCAAGTGAAGGATTTTTTCCTTGTTCCCAGTTATATGTTTTGAGCAGCCGCTGTCTAGGTACCAAATTTGGCTGCTTCCTCTCACTTGAACCTACAACAGGAAATCAGGGGTTAGTCTTAGGGAACCAAACCAGTTTGGGTCCTTTTTTATGAGAGAAAGGATGAATCAAGCTTTTTCTGGCCCAATTTGGTAACGAGTTTTTCTTTCGTACAAAACTTTCATTACTTCGACTGGCCTGTTCTTTTGCAGTACATTCAATTTTGTAGTGTCCAGTCTTACCACAATGGATACAGATTTTATTCTCAGTAAGAGTGAGATACTTGCTTTTGGGATCCCATTTGGGCATTTGACTCCCAAAGCAAGTCCTCTTCTGTTGATACTATGATTTTCTTGAAGCCATGTCAAGGCATCAGAGGATTTATTCCATTTGCAAGTTTGATCTAACTCATGTTTGACTTTACGAAGTTCTTCTTTTAGTGCTATTATCTGTTCATCCTTGGTGTACATCTTATGCTTTAGTTTTCCCACATTTTCTTCTAACATGATATGAGAATGATCAACAGTCTTTTTACTAGTTCCTAGCTTTAATTTTAAATTTTCATATTTTAGCTCTAGGATTTTAGTTTCAAGTGGATGAACCTGGTTCTTCAAGGCAGTGTTTTCCTTTTCAGATTCACTTACTCTAATTTCAAGGNTTTTCAGATTCACTTACTCTGATTTCCAGGTTCTTGCACTTTGCTTTTAACATTACACACTCTTTAGAGAGTTGTTCTTTCTCTTTGTTTGTTTCTTCGGAATCATCCATAAAATCAAGTAGCAACTCAGAGAGTTTTTCTTTAGATAGGAACTTTATCTTGTTTTTTAGATGGGATATACTTACCTCTATTTCTTCATATGATTCCTCATCAGATTCGCCAATTTCCATGAGAGCCTGTTCTTCATTTTCACCATCATCTGACTCTTCATCTGAGCTTTCCCCCCAAGCAGCAACCATAGCTTTTGTTGTGATTTTGTTGGGATGGACAAGTTCCTTCTTCCTGTTCCTTCATTCGGATCTCTCCCTTTTCCATTCTACTTCCCACAGAGGACAATTCTTGATGTGGTGGTCAGTCTTTCCACATTTGTAGTATCCTTCGTTGGTTGGACTTTCTGGAGCTTTGGATTTGTTGTAGTTTCCACCTCTTGAGATGCCCTTTTTCCTTATGAGGAAGTTTCTGAATTCCTTGGTGATCATGGCCATCTCATCTTCCTCCAGATCTTCTCCCTCAGTGATTCTCAGTGCTAGACTCCTTTCCTTCTTTGGAGCATCCATTTTCATTGTCTGCCTTCTAAGTTAATAGGAAGTGAGGTTTCCAATTAGCTCGTCCAATCTAAGGGTTGCCATATTTTTGGATTCCTGGATAGCAGTGATTTTGCTTTCTCAAGAAATTGGTTAGACCCTTGTCAGGATCTTCTCCACCCTGTCCTCTTCAAGAATGACTCTACCAAGAGAATTGAGTTCATTTGTCAGAGAATTGAACCTCGTGTACATCTCTTGGATTGTCTCTCCTTCTTTCATAGTGAAGTTTTCATACTGAGAGTATAGTAGAGTACCTCTTGATATTTTCACTTGAGGTGTTCCTTCATGGGCTACTTGCAAGGTATCCCAAATTTCTTTGGCAGTGGTGCAGCGTTGAATCCTATTATACTCGTCTGGACCTAATCCACAAACTAGCCACTTTTTGGCCTTAGCATTTTTCTCCCATTTCTTCAGATACTCAACAGTGCAGTTAGCTCTAGTTTTTGGCACATATACTCCTTCAGTAGTCTTCTTCATGGTGGCTAAAGGACCATCAGTGACTATGTCCCAGAGTTCATAGTCTTCTCCAATCAAGTGATCCTTCATCCTGTTCTTCCACCAGGAGTAATACTGGCCATTAAAGAGTGGTGGCCTTGCAGTTGATTGACCCTCCCAGTTTCCAGGTGGTGCACTCATTTTGATCTTTTCCAAGGTGTTAGCCTTTTTCAAGGATAACCTGCTACGATACCAATTGATGTTTTATACGTCAATACCACACAAGAAGGGGTTGATTTGTGTGGTGTCCAATTTTTGAGTGCAGTCTCTTTAGAAGAATCTGATTCTTCTTGGTGTTCCAACTTCTACAGTTTGCGGAAAAGTAATTGCAGAAATAAAAGAACACAACAATTTTACGTGGAAAACACCTGACTCGAAAGGTGAAAAAACCACGGCCTACTTCCCATTAGGAATTTCCCAAACTCTTCACTATGTCAATGAGCCAAACAGCATTTAGAAAATAAACTCTTTTGTAAACCTAAGGACTAACTCTAATCCCTTTGTGGCAAACTAGCTTATAGCTAATTGCGACAAACTTCAAGTTAACCCTAACTTGAACACTGTGTACCTATTATAATTGCTTCTAGATAAAGCTGAAAGATACAATATGTAATCACCTACTACAAACAACTAAACTCAAAAGACAACAGATGGAACTGGTTCTTCGAGCTGGTTCAAGTAGCTTTTGAGTCGCACAGGATTCTTCACATGAACTGTTTGCAAAATTGCTTTGGTAATTTTGCTTTCAATTCTTGTTTCTCTTCAGTATTTGTGCGTTAACTCTTCAGCAGGAATGCTTCAACAATTTATAGAATCCGTAGTTGAGATGTTGTTGTTTAGTTCTAATGCAACTCTTCCTTGGGGGAAGAGTTTGGGTTTATCTCAACTTCCTTGATCTTGATTTTGTCCTACCTGAATTCGAATTCCATCTCCTTATCCATTTGCAACCTTTTCGCATAGGAGATAACCTCTTAGTTCAGAGATGATGTTTATCTCCTGCGCATGGACTCTTCTCGTGCCAACTGGTCTGTTTGACTTTGTTAGCCCTGATGGACCTGGTTCAACCATGTTGTCATTTGTCATTCTTCAAAACCATGCAGCGACTTGATTCAACAGTTAGATTTCAGCTCTATCCAATTGGAGAAAGAATTGACTTATGAGGAGGAGCCGGTAGACATATTAGACCGGTAGGTTCGTTAGTTGAGGTCAAAGGGTTACCCTTCAGTTCGAGTACAGTGGAGAGGCCAGCATGTGAGGCAGCTACTTGGGAGTCCGGGTCGGACATGCAGAGTAGATACCCGCACTTATTCGTCAATTCAGGTAATTTTCTATGTCCGTTTGAGGACAAAAGTTTGTTTTAGAGGTGGAGATTGTGATGACCCAAGGGGTCATTTTATGAATTTAGACTCCGTTCTAGGCTTAATAGCCATGAAAGATTGATTTTAAATACCTCGATTTGCATGCGCAGTCCTGGCGTGAAACCGGAAAGCATTTATGTGTAAATATGAGAAATAGTAATTTCTAGAGTTTAAATTTGATTATAGTTGACTTTGGTCAATATTTTGAGTAAACATACCCAGATTTGTGGTCCGACGATCCCGGGAGGAATGCAGTAAAATATGGGACTTGGGCGTATGCCCGAAAATTAATTACGATGTCCCAAGCCTTAGAAATCAATTTTTGAAAGAAATTGTGTTTGCTGAAACATTTATGAAATAAAGAAAAGAATTAATGTTTGAAACCATTGGTATCGGGTATCGGCCCTGTATTTTGGTTCCGGAGCCCGGTACAGATTTGTTCTAGTATTTCAAGGTTAACTGTGAAATTTGGTGAAAAACGGAGTTTATTTGACGTGATTTGGACCCCGTTGAGAAATAATGAACTTTAAGTGTTCTTGAGAAAAAATGATGAGTTTTGAGGTTTAATTCATAGTTTTACGTGTTATTTTCATGATTTGATGGCACGAGCAAGTCCGTATGATGTTTCTAGACTTGCACGTATGTTTTGTTTAGAGCCCGAGAGCTCGAGTGAGTTTCGGATAAGCCAAGGGGTGTTTTACACTTAATGAGAATTGCTGGTTTTTCATTTTCTGGTGTCCAGGTCTTTTGTTCTATGCGATCGCATAGGAAGGGCCGTGATCGCATAGTGTAAAACTCTAAGGCCCTTTTGTGTATTGTGCGAACGCAACTCCAAGGCTGCGATCGCAATACTTCATCTGGGTTGTGCTATGCGATCGCATAGTCCACCACGCGATTGCACGGTGTAAAGGCAGGCCTGGGGAGGGGGAGCCCAGTGTTCTATGCGAACGCACTGGGGCTCACGCGATCGCACTGCCCAGCTACCCTTACCCTATGCGATCGCATAAGTCTTCAGCGCAACTAATATAAATACCCTTTTAAAAAGGGGCAGACCTTTTTCTTCACCATATTTTCGAGGTTTACAGCCCTAATAGCGATTTTCTTCAACAATTATCATCCCCAAGTCATAGGTAATAAATTTTAAACTTTGTTCTTTCAATTCCTTACTGTTTTTCATCACTTTTAAAACAAAAACTATGAATTTTTATGGTAAAAATTGAGAGTTTGGGTAGAATTAGGGAATTTTGTAAAAATCCAAATTTTACATCGAATTAAGGTCGTATTTCAAAACTAATAGTATATTTGGGTTCATGGGTGAATAGGTAAACGTAATTTGGTCCGAACCCCGAGTTTAGACCAAGCGGGCTCGGGGTCGGTTTGTCATTTTTTTCGAGAAAACTTAGGAAAAGTCATGTTTTTCAATAAAGTTAGTTCCTTTAGCATAGATTGATGATATTGAGTTAATTATGATTAGATTCGAGCAAGTTAGAGGTGAATTCAAAAGGAAAAGCAATAATTGACCAGTGAGTGGCCTACGAAATTGAGGTAAGTGTTTGGTCTAACTTTGACTTGAGGGAATAGGAATCCCCACTTGCTTGCTAAGTGAAATGCATGGGAGTGGTGTATAGGTGAGGTGACAAGTATCTATGCACCCCCCAATTGTCATGTTAAACATGATCCCTTTCCCGTTCCCAATTTAATTGATCCCGGTCTTAATTATTCTTTGTTAATTATTGTTTCCATGACTACTAGGCCTCATTAATTTGCTGTTAAATATTATTTTGGTTATTTTGGAAGAGTACCGATTGTGTATTTGTTTCTCTTGGGGCGTAGAAATGTTGAGCAGTTTGACACTGCTTTTGGAAATATATATATATATATATATATATATATATATATATATATA
>ML276582.1:8740-46482 GCA_005239495.1 Nicotiana undulata | reverse complement strand
CAATATCTGAGACCTCCATGGGCTCCGACCATGACGGACCACCACTGGAAGCTCCGCCTAAGGCTGTTTTCAGCTGTCTCTGATGGTTTTTGACTCAATGATGCTTTAAACGCCATTGTCCTGAGTTTCATAGCTAGGTTTTTCCTTACTTCTCTCTTTGGTTTTTCACGAAACCCTAATCCTGACCCAAACCTTTAAATCTCTGTATTTAAATGATTTTCGACTCATTCCTTCCTGTTTTGAATCATTATCTACTCGATCTTTACAAATATTCAAGTTTAAAACGCTTTTGTCCCTTTTTCGAAACTAGGGTTTCTCAACCCCTTTTGAAAACGCTTTATTTTCTGATTTTTAGTGCTAATCTTGAGTTCCAGTATATTTTAGACATTTTTTCTGCTTAAATCTCATGTTTATGATGAAACCCCAATTTTAGGGTCTGTATTTGCATTATGTTCGTCATGTTTGCTTGTCTGTGTGTTCCTCTGGATTCTTTTCCGAGTTCTATGCTCTCTGCTTAATTTTGGTGCAAGTATTTCAATCCCCTATTGTTCTGTGTTCTTTGCTTAGGGTTTTCCCTGATATTGTTCAAAATGGGCTATATATCATTTGGTAAACTTAACTATACATCCTATTGATNGTACTGATTCTTCTTGCCCTCTATATTACTGATTCTTACCGATTGAATAAAATCCCTTGAGTTAAGGGAGTACTTGCCTTAATTTCCTGACTAATTGATTTCGAGTTCTTTCAATTACTACTTGACTTGATTTTTTTACCTTATTCACTACTTGATTTTCAACTATATATACTCTGCCTTCACTCTTAACAGAGACTAACACTGAGATTCATACTGAGGACATTGATACATTGCACAACACACTATTCTCTCTTGTGCTCTTGCTCTCTTTCTTTCTCTGTTCTACTGTTGTTCCCTGCTCTTGTCTCTTAGTAGTCGGCTGTAAGCCAGGACTGCTATTGTGCTCATACTTGGCTATTTCATTCTGCTGTGCTTTCTTGTTATTGGTATGTCCTAATTAATTTCAAAGCTCCAAACCAATGTGGTTATTACTACTTCAGTATGTCATGTTCGTAATTGTTCTCTACCTATGCTTCTACTGTTCTACATGCAATTAATGCCTTGTATGCCTGTTGATACTTGCTAAGCTTATCTCTTTACATGCTTATGATTAAGTCTATACTTGCTTTACCTATTCTTGTATACACCTTCTAGGCCATCTCTTTCTTGTTCAAGTATCAAGTGTCCCTAATTCCCTGAACCTTTATCTGTTATTACTACTTATGACTTACATGTTTATGGCTATCATTTGCTACTCATCTTACCAGTGCTACATGTATTTTGTTAGTGCCTGTTATTATGTCTACATTCGACCATTTCTTGGTCCTCTGAACCTCTTTGATTTTTGTGTACTCATGCTTAGTGAGTTTTCATAAGTCTCTGTATCTCTTGGTGTTATTATGTGATCTATTTTTCCTTTTTGCCCCATTATCCTTGTGTGCAATCTTGTAGTGTTGAACTTTTGATTAATGTTTCTGTTTATTTTAAGTTAATCTTTCAAAAATCACTCTCCAGTTTTGAAAACTCCTTTCTTAAACTATGAACTTTCTTTTCTTCCCTGCACTTCACACTACTCTTAGAAAATTAAGTCCTACCCCCTTCGTGTGAGCATTTCCTTGATTACCCCTGAGTACTCATTGAACTTTGACACACAAGGCTGGTAACTCTACACTGCACTTGTTAAAATATTGACAATTTGCTTGGGTGCTGGTATTGGCCAGGGACCCATTGGGCCCTTGGGAGCTTTGCCGCACCCAGACCATTATGGTTGTGAAACTCGAAAAGAGTGAGGCTGGGAGATTGGTTCTGGTTGAAGGCTCCCTATAGAAGTAGCTTCTTATTTTTCCTTTCATTAATGTAATTTATTATTCAGGTTTGTAATAACTTGTAAACAAATATTGGGGCTGGATAGTGAATATGGAGGGAGTTATGCATGCTTAGCTTAGGTGATGGATAGAAAACATGCCTATAGGACTTTATTTGTGCATTAGATAACTTGTATAGGACATGCATCTCACATAGTAGAAATCCTGTTTTTTAGGTCTTTCACTTTCAGCAGGTTATCATCCTCATTCCATAATCCTGATCAGTTAATAACAAGCATCATAAACTGTCATAAGGTCATTACTGCATTTCCATATTAGAAACCACGTGTTAGGAACTTCTATGTGCATTAGATATCCTGTTGTTTAGGATCTTATACTTGTTTGAATTGCAAATCGTTAAAACACCTAATTAGCATGCTTAATCTAATAAAATGCGGTTAGCCTACTTGAAACGTTTTCTGCAAATATATTCTTTAAAATCAGAATCCAAATATGCATGTTCACCTTTTGAGATAGTTAGGCAATGTATACGACGCCTAGGCAACTTTAGGCCGAATGCGATAAAATTAAACCAATTATATTTAGGTCTAATCAACCTCTTTAACCTTTTGAACCATGTTGCTCCCATTCTTGTTTTACCTCACTGAGGTTCACTTCGTTTTACTAAATCTCTGGCTCTATTTTAAATCAGTCTCAAAATTGTACATTTTCTTCCCTTAGGACTTTCTCAGTTTTGCACTATTATGCTTTAAACTACTGGGTTTCCAAAGATACTTCACTCCACTCAAAATCGTGCCATTTCGAACTCTTGCTCTGTATATTTAAAGCTACTGTATTTTTTGTACTTATTACTTCTTCATTGCAATTATCTTTAATTACCATATGTGTTAAGCTACTATATTTTGGGTAACTTATCACTATTTTTACTTCAAAACCAGACCTCAATAATTTTCGGCTATGTTTCCTGAAAGCTTCAAATCATTGTACTTCTGAATTTTACCACTCCCCCTAAACAACTGCATTTCTACAAAATCAACTATTTCTCTGAATTACTCCTTCATTAAGTTTTCCCAAATCAGACTCCTCTTGCAACTCACTGTTTTACTCAAAACTCTTTTTTTAACCCCATCTCTAAGACTTTAGGTGTGTTTGAGACGTGACAATTGTATGTCTACCCGTGGAGGGATCTATGAGCCTTATTCGCCCCCTATGTGTCCCTTTATATGTGAGGTCCTACTTGTTATGCATGTCGCCTAGTATTTTATCCTTTAAGCCTAGGGGTTCAGCCTAGTCCCTACCTTGTAGGAATAGTAGTCCTAAATACCCTCCAGGACTTATAGAATGGGACGGGTTATAGCACACAGTAAGCATTCGTGACCAACACACGCGTTTTAAATAACCTTTACGGGGTGGGAAGGGTAGAATACGGATATGATGACCGGTGCGCTAATACCACGTGTAGCCGCCTCTTCGAGGTGTGACATACCAGGTATTGCATTGATGTGATCCGTATTACTTTAAACCTAGGACATTTCGTTTCAAATGTTTATTCTAATGCTTTCTCCAAAACTTTTAAAGATTTTCATGCTTGTTTGAAATCCCCTCTTATATGAACCTTACTTTCTATTTGTTCACCATCCAAATTCACAAAACTTCTTGGCTGGGACCCACAGTTGTGGATCTTGAGGGGTGCCTAACACCTTCCCCTTGGGATAATTTCAGGACCTTACCCAATCTCTGGTAATGCAAACTAGTTCATGAGTTATCAACTCTAGGTGCCCTAACGCACCATAAAAATCGTTAGGTGGTGACTCTTCCTTAAACCCTTTCTTTTAAGGAGTTATCCAAAATGTCTTAAACCCGATCTCTTCGTACCTAACCCGTGCGATAGAAAAAGGGGGCGCGACAAGAGGCACTTAAATCACAATTCTCAAAAATATTTTCCTTTGATATTGAATGGTACCAAATAATAATAACATAGTGTAAGTGCTTAAATATTAAATGTGTAATGACCCGGTCGGTCGTTCCGTAGAATTTTCACCATTATTCCCGTTTCTTCCTTGTTATGCATTGCTTAGTTGTTTATGATGTGTTGGAGTCAGGTGGTTCGGGTTCGGAGTGGTTGTATGAGAATTTAGACACTTAGTCTCTTAAAGTAGCCTTATAGTTGGAAAAGTCAACTAGGAGTTGACTTCTTGGTAAACGACCTCGGAATGCGGATTTTATGGATCAGATAATTTCTTTAGGTGATTTGGGACTTAGAAGTGTGTTCGTAATGTAATTTTGATGTCCGATGTAGAATTAGTCATGAATTGGCGAAAGTTAGTTTTTGGCGATTTCCGGTCGGCAGTGGAAAATAGGCTATCGGGGTCAGAATGGAATTCCCAAAGTTTGAGTAGGTCCGTAATATCATTTTGGATATGTGTGCAAATATTCAGATCAATCGGATGTGTTTTGGATGGTTTCGACGTCGTTTGTGGAATTTAGGAATTTCAAAGTTCAGAGGCTTGAATTTGATGGGACTTTGGTGTTTGTGCATTGCTTTTGGTGTTTCGAGGGCTCGATTAAGTTCGAATGAGGTTATGGGATGTGTTAGTATATTTTGTTGGGGTCCCAAGGGCCTCGGGATGGTTTTGAGTGATCAACGGGAAGTTTAGAAGTTATTTTTGCTGCTGAAGTTTTGCTGTTGCTGTCATTTCCGCACCTGCAGATATTGGACCGCAAGTGCGAGCCGCAGAAGCGACAAGGTGGATCGAAGGTGCGGTATGGGTCCATCAGGGGAAGAACCGCAAGTGCGGCGCCTGGTCCGTAAATGCGAGATTGGACCATTTAATGAGAAACCGCAGGTGCGGCCTATTGACCGCAGACGCGGTCCGCATGTGCGAGATTATGGACTGCAGGTGAGAGATTCCTGGGCAGAAAGTATATAAGTTGGACTTAACGAATTTCGGTCTTCTTTTCACCATTCTCATACGGGTTTGAAGCTCTTGAAAGGTTCTAAAGAGGGAAATCGATAGTTCTTCATTGAGATAAGATTCTTGGACTCTAAACTCGTTTATATGTGATTAAAGGCCTAATTAGTGGTGAAATTTTAGGGAATATCAATGCAAAAGTGGGTAATCCGGGCTTGAGATTAAGAGACCTTAAAATGGGAATTTGAGGGGTCATTTGGACTCTGATCTCAATGTTCTTGATATGTATAGACTCGTGGGAGGATGGGGATCATTATGGTGTAAATTTTATCGAGTTTCGAGACATGGGACCGGGGTCGGGTTTGGAAAATTTCGGGAATTGTGCCTAAATTTGATAGTTTTCAATTGGGTTTCGTTCAACTAGCATATTTTGATGTTATGAATTTGATTTTGATAGACTTAGAGCATTTGGGAGCCGATTCGAGGGGCAAGAGTATTGCAGAGTAGCTTTTTATACTGGTTTGGGGTAAGTAATGACTTTAAATTTTGTCCTGAGGGTATGAAACCCCGGACTTAGCATATTTTTATTGTTTTGGAGTGACGTACACACTGGATGACGATTGTGTGGCGTGCACTAATTTGGGAATTTGAAACTGGTTCTTCCTGAGGCAACTATTGAGTTGCGAAGCTGCTTTTAAATCATATGATAAATAGTATTTTTATGTTTTTGATATGTTTGGGATGTATGCCATGTTTGGGGCCTTGTGCCGACCTGTTTAGACCCCTTTGGTGGCTGTTTACTATTTTCCTCACTGTGTTAACTTATGATTTACACTCAGTCATATTATGCTATTTTGAGATATAAAATGATATTTTGGGTCGAGTACCCCGTTTTACTGATAGCCCGAGCGGCTTTTTAAGAGGTTTTGACTGAGTGAGGTCAAGGGCCTATGTTGTAAGGATATTATGGGATCGGGCTGCACTCCGCAGCATGTTATACTGTTTATGGTGACTGAGCGAGGCCGAGTGCCTGATTGTGAGGATATGATATTGGATCGGGCTGCATGCCGCAGCAGATATTATATGGATCGGCCTGCACGCCACATCATATGTATATTAGATCGGGTTGCACACCGCAGCAATATAGCGCTTGGGTTGTAGGAGCCCCTCCGGATTCTGTACACCCCTAGTGAGCGCAGGTACCTACTGAGTGCAAGTGTCGAGTGCCGAGTGCTGAGTGATTGAGAGGCATGAGTGATAGTGAGGTTACCCGAGGGGCTGATGCTGAGTGATTGTGAGGTATGCTGAGTGACATATTCTAAGTGGTGATTTTCCGAGGGGCGGTTTATGATACTTGTTTTACCTGAGTGACTATTTATGATTCATTTCATCTTTAAACTAATACTTTTTTGGTATTTTACTGAAATCATTGGAAATCACACTTTTTAAAGGTGGTTTACTTAAATTGGCTTTTAAAGCATACTGATTTAGTGTATACACTATTGGAAAGAAAGACTTCTTATTGTGACTTGATGATTTGATTATGTGTGTTTCTTACTGCTCAAGACCTGATTTATTTTCATTACTACTGAGTTGGCATACTCATCATTACTCCCTGCACCTCTGTGTACAGATTTAGGTGTCTGTACCAAGCGTTAGCCATCTTAGTCTGTACGACATCAGAGTTGGGACATCGAGGTAGTTGTCAGTGTCCGCAACATCTCTTTTTCCCTTTCCCTATTTTTGTACTTAGTACTTTGTTCTGAAACATTGTATTATGACAGTAGTATTATTAGTGTTATTCTTAGATGCTCGTGACTGGTTGGCTTCAGATCTTGGGGATGGTTGTAGACTGTTTAGCTTTGTTTGTTTTGCTTAAAAATTTAGAGATTTATATATGTTTTATGAAATGTTGATAATGATTTGGGAAATTTTAAGAAGGAAAATGTAATTATGTGAATGTTGGCTAGCCTAGTTCCACGATAGGCGCCATCACGGTCGGTTAGGATTTGGGGTCGTGACAAAAAGAAAAGAAGAAGGAAGACTAAGAAACTTGGGTTAGTTAACGATTCCATTAGAGTAACTTTTGCCATTATTAGTTTTTTTTTGTTTTTTTTATTTTCAAGTGTAAGATTTAAATGGATCTCAACTATTAATATTTTATGGTTCATATAGCATGAATCTACTAGGCTATTGAATATTACTTGAGGTAATAATACTTGACTGGATTTTTTTCGACATTTGACATCCTAAATCCTTATTCTTTTTCGTTTTGTTCAATTCATGGTATCCTGTTCCGTGCCACATCTGGCAATCAAATCTCATTTCCTGTATTAGAAACTTTTGAGCCACATTTCTTTTTATAACAACTTACTCGCCTTTAGTGTTTATATTAAATTAATAAAAATAAATTATTTATTTTTTATACACACATTTTATACTTGATCATAGTTCTTTAAATTTTTAACAAAAAAATAATAATTCTCGAAGTATTTATCTTTTTCTAGAAGCTCTTACACAAGGTTATTCATAAGCTATTAAATAAAGTGAAAAGTAGATGGTCGAATCCCAAATTTGAACTTACAAAAAATCAATGTTATGAGTTATTGGATATGTCAAAAGCTTAGTATATGTAATAAGCCAAAAAATCAAATTTGAACTTTTTGAAGTTCTCTTATATATATATATATATATATATATATATATATATATATATATATATATATATAAAGTGGCTCAAATGAACTAATTTTGAAGCAAACTAAATATAATCGCACCCAGTATTTATATTAAATCAAATAACTAATATTAACAATTAAAAATAGAGAAAAAATATATATTCATTAGTTAACTATAATTAAACTGTTGAATGAATGGTAGATACACAATGTTTACCTTGAAAATGGTAATTACAACTAAATTTGATTTTGTGGTTCTAAAAATATGTGACCTATTTTAATGCTAGTTGTTAGGCAATAGATGCTAAGTATGAGTTGAGGAAATAAGATAAGAGTAAAAGAGAGCTAAGATATGCAAACCAAACTGCCCTAGGTCGGGGTCTCGAGCTGGCCGAGATAGGACCTCGGGGTCGAGGCTTGGTGACAGTAGTGAATGACCGATGAAGGTCTAACAGTGTTAAGGGCCTCGAAGGCAGCTATTTATGATCAATGATGAGTAATAAATGAAGAACAATCAATATAGTACAATAAATATAAGCAACAAATCAAAGGGATCAACTGTGGAGAATGTTTAAGTTAGAGAGCATAGAATATTCTTGTATTGAATATCATGTGTGCAAGAAATGATAAGGATCCCCTTTATATATGAGGAAAAATCCCAACATAGTACATAAATATTTATTACAAAGATATGCAGTTGGTACAACTATTTAATGCCACGGTACTTACTTGTACTATTCTTGCAGGCCTGGTAAACTCTAACCACGTGCCTTTCGGGAGCTTCCGGCTCGTCCATGAAAGCCACCGATTTATACTGCCCCGAGGTCGAGTATAGGAAAACCTCGGGGTCGAACCTCGAACTGTGCCTCGAGCCTTCAGAAGANTGGTGTAAATTTTATCGAGTTTCGAGACATGGGACCGGGGTCGGGTTTGGAAAATTTCGGGAATTGTGCCTAAATTTGATAGTTTTCAATTGGGTTTCGTTCAACTAGCATATTTTGATGTTATGAATTTGATTTTGATAGACTTAGAGCATTTGGGAGCCGATTCGAGGGGCAAGAGTATTGCAGAGTAGCTTTTTATACTGGTTTGGGGTAAGTAATGACTTTAAATTTTGTCCTGAGGGTATGAAACCCCGGACTTAGCATATTTTTATTGTTTTGGAGTGACGTACACACTGGATGACGATTGTGTGGCGTGCACTAATTTGGGAATTTGAAACTGGTTCTTCCTGAGGCAACTATTGAGTTGCGAAGCTGCTTTTAAATCATATGATAAATAGTATTTTTATGTTTTTGATATGTTTGGGATGTATGCCATGTTTGGGGCCTTGTGCCGACCTGTTTAGACCCCTTTGGTGGCTGTTTACTATTTTCCTCACTGTGTTAACTTATGATTTACACTCAGTCATATTATGCTATTTTGAGATATAAAATGATATTTTGGGTCGAGTACCCCGTTTTACTGATAGCCCGAGCGGCTTTTTAAGAGGTTTTGACTGAGTGAGGTCAAGGGCCTATGTTGTAAGGATATTATGGGATCGGGCTGCACTCCGCAGCATGTTATACTGTTTATGGTGACTGAGCGAGGCCGAGTGCCTGATTGTGAGGATATGATATTGGATCGGGCTGCATGCCGCAGCAGATATTATATGGATCGGCCTGCACGCCACATCATATGTATATTAGATCGGGTTGCACACCGCAGCAATATAGCGCTTGGGTTGTAGGAGCCCCTCCGGATTCTGTACACCCCTAGTGAGCGCAGGTACCTACTGAGTGCAAGTGTCGAGTGCCGAGTGCTGAGTGATTGAGAGGCATGAGTGATAGTGAGGTTACCCGAGGGGCTGATGCTGAGTGATTGTGAGGTATGCTGAGTGACATATTCTAAGTGGTGATTTTCCGAGGGGCGGTTTATGATACTTGTTTTACCTGAGTGACTATTTATGATTCATTTCATCTTTAAACTAATACTTTTTTGGTATTTTACTGAAATCATTGGAAATCACACTTTTTAAAGGTGGTTTACTTAAATTGGCTTTTAAAGCATACTGATTTAGTGTATACACTATTGGAAAGAAAGACTTCTTATTGTGACTTGATGATTTGATTATGTGTGTTTCTTACTGCTCAAGACCTGATTTATTTTCATTACTACTGAGTTGGCATACTCATCATTACTCCCTGCACCTCTGTGTACAGATTTAGGTGTCTGTACCAAGCGTTAGCCATCTTAGTCTGTACGACATCAGAGTTGGGACATCGAGGTAGTTGTCAGTGTCCGCAACATCTCTTTTTCCCTTTCCCTATTTTTGTACTTAGTACTTTGTTCTGAAACATTGTATTATGACAGTAGTATTATTAGTGTTATTCTTAGATGCTCGTGACTGGTTGGCTTCAGATCTTGGGGATGGTTGTAGACTGTTTAGCTTTGTTTGTTTTGCTTAAAAATTTAGAGATTTATATATGTTTTATGAAATGTTGATAATGATTTGGGAAATTTTAAGAAGGAAAATGTAATTATGTGAATGTTGGCTAGCCTAGTTCCACGATAGGCGCCATCACGGTCGGTTAGGATTTGGGGTCGTGACAAAAAGAAAAGAAGAAGGAAGACTAAGAAACTTGGGTTAGTTAACGATTCCATTAGAGTAACTTTTGCCATTATTAGTTTTTTTTTGTTTTTTTTATTTTCAAGTGTAAGATTTAAATGGATCTCAACTATTAATATTTTATGGTTCATATAGCATGAATCTACTAGGCTATTGAATATTACTTGAGGTAATAATACTTGACTGGATTTTTTTCGACATTTGACATCCTAAATCCTTATTCTTTTTCGTTTTGTTCAATTCATGGTATCCTGTTCCGTGCCACATCTGGCAATCAAATCTCATTTCCTGTATTAGAAACTTTTGAGCCACATTTCTTTTTATAACAACTTACTCGCCTTTAGTGTTTATATTAAATTAATAAAAATAAATTATTTATTTTTTATACACACATTTTATACTTGATCATAGTTCTTTAAATTTTTAACAAAAAAATAATAATTCTCGAAGTATTTATCTTTTTCTAGAAGCTCTTACACAAGGTTATTCATAAGCTATTAAATAAAGTGAAAAGTAGATGGTCGAATCCCAAATTTGAACTTACAAAAAATCAATGTTATGAGTTATTGGATATGTCAAAAGNCGGTACTTACTTGTACTATTCTTGCAGGCCTGGTAAACTCTAACCACGTGCCTTTCGGGAGCTTCCGGCTCGTCCATGAAAGCCACCGATTTATACTGCCCCGAGGTCGAGTATAGGAAAACCTCGGGGTCGAACCTCGAACTGTGCCTCGAGCCTTCAGAAGATGGTCAGTGGAAAGCCATAATAATCATAAAATCGGTCTCTCCGATTTTAGCCGTATACAGATAGTCCCCGCGTTTCTTAGAATGAAATGATAAGAAACGTTCTTGAACTCTTGCCTCTTCGATACTTCCATCATGACGTCAGACTCGTCAGAGCATTAAATGACCTAACTCAAAGGCTGCGTAGAGGTTGCCGTTAGCACGATTATCGAGAAGCCCACAAACCGTTTTGGTTAGACTTTCCAACTTCTCAAACTTTGCCCCAAATGGCTCCTATAAATACCCCATTGTATGTCATTCATACTTTTTCAACATCTCCAAGTTTTCATATATAATTTCATCATCTTCTGCATTGATCTTCTCTTTGTGCTTGCTTCTTCATTTCCATTCTCAGAACCTTTGTTATAGTTATGGCAAAGACTTCTAAAATGGTACCCCAGAAAGAGGTTACCACTTCTTCTACACGCCCGTCCAAGGGAAAATAAAAATCCCTCGAGTATCGAGCAATGTATTCCAGGCCCCTTCGATACGATCTCTGACTTTACCATCGATAGACCTCCTTCAACACCGGGCCGATGTGAGCCCATGTCTCGATACATTAGTGTGGTCACCAAGGCGGAGAGGGTAAAAATGGAATGCCGTTAGGGGGAGACCGTGCAGATAGAAATCCCGACACCAAGGAAAGCATTGTGACACACAAAGCTGGCTTCCTCAGCGTATACACATACCCATTCACTCTGGGTCCTGTGGAACCTTCTTCTTCTTCCCCGATAGACCCGAAGATTCTAGACTTTTGCCGTAAGTACCGAGTGAAACTCGGTTAGATATATCCTTCCTTCTGGAGGATTGTATATATGCTACGATATTTGTCCAACCGGATCGAGGGAATTACCTTCACCCTCGATCACTTGATAAGGTTGTGTAGCCCTAGTCTCTTCCGATGGGGATTAATTAAGCTACAACATCGATCTGCGAAGACATTCTTTGTGAGCATCGATGAAGACAAAGACCTAGGATGGATGAGCCGGTTCGTCAGAGTAAGGACCTCAGACACCATTCGTGCTGATAAGGTGCCATTCCCGGAGGAATAGAACATGAGGCATAAGTATCACTATGTCGAATACATTTTATTTCTCCTTATACTTCTTCTGAATTGATTTCTTATGATTATGCAGCCACCGAAAAGTATTGGGCTGGGGACACCCAAGTCAGAGGTGGCCGATGTTGTCCAACCTGAAGCAGAAGAAATCATCGAGGATGGTTCGGGTGCAGTCCCCGAGCCTCAAATTGGAAATGGTACAGTTCATGCCGGCGAATCCTCAGTTGGCAAGTTCAGAGGTCCTGAATCCGAAATATTTTGGGGCTAAGCAGAAACTCTGATAGAGGTCGATGTCGTGGGCGACTTTAATCTGGGTCCTTCATTTTCCCTTGGGGAAATAAGGGATGCGCAGAACAGGGGCGGTGCTGACGTGGGGGCCTCTTAAGGATAGAAAGATACATTTAAGGATTACTTCGTTACCCTCGAGGAGGATACCAACCTCGATGCCCCCGTTGCCCTCGAGGAAACTGGAAAGCTTCTAAAGCAGGTAATCCCCTTCGACATATTGTTTGTGCATCAAACTTCTACCCTTGTTTTTATAAATTCTCTCATTCATACAGCAGGTCAAGAAGTTGTACATCCATGCCTTTTCTAAGCTTTAAGACGAGCTCACTTGGCGTGAGGAGGAGCTCGAGAAGCTCACCTTGGAGTTGAATGCATCAATGACTTTCTCTGCTCGAAAACACGAGGAGCTGAATGAGCTACGGGCCAATCTCGAGGGAGTGCATCAGGAGAAATCTAGCTTCACCGAGAAGGTAATATGACACTCATGTGTTCACTTTGTTATTCCATAAGTTGGTTCTTACTAACTTGATTCGCCTTTGCATATCGAGAAAAAGAATGCCCTGGTGGGGAAGCTTCGGGAAGATTCTGCAGCCAAGGATGTGGAGATCCTCGAGTTGAAGAGGCAGAATGAAGTCGTGGCCTCGGAGAGGGACCCTTTGTAGGGAGAGTTGACCTCGACCCAGGATCTTCTTCGGAGTGCCCAGGAGGAGGCCACTTCATTATCTGCGGTCAAGTCTGAGGTCGATGAGCATGTAGCCTTATACAAAAGAGATGCAGCTTCCGCCAATGATCGGGCTAGGCAAATATCCGAAGAGGCCAGGCTCAAACTGGCTCAGGCCATTGCTCATGCTCATTCACAAGCTAGGAGGCAGGCCCTCGAAGAAGCAAGTGCCAAAGGTGTCGATCTCTCTAGTGAGATTGAGAAGGCCAGGACTTTAGAAAAAGAATCGGTGATTTCAATTTCCTCGGATGAGGGATCTGATAGAGACTCTGGTAGCGGCTCAGATAGCAGTGAAGGCGAGGAATAGACTCGCTTCACTATTTGTGCATTCTTTTTCCTTTTCTTTTTGTACATGGGCTCCTCGAGGGAGCTTTGTAAAGACTCGTTCTGTAAATATATTTTTGTGAATGCAAAAGGAATTTCTGCTTCAAGTCTTTTATTTTCCAATGCAATGACAATATTTTGAATTTTTATGTCGGCTCTTTAGAGCCCATACTTGGAATAATATAGGCCTTCGAGATTGGGCACCATCTCAGGGCTAGATCGATATGTGGATCTTAATAGTTATTTTTGGAACTTATACTTGGAATAATAGAGGTCCTCGAGATCGGGCACCATCTCGAGGCTAGATTGGCGGCTCTTTTAGAGCCCATATTTGCAGTAATAGAGATCCTCGAGATCGGTCACCATCTCGAGGCTAGGCCGATATGGATGACTCCTTATAGATCATTATAATAACAGAGATCTTAGAGGTTAGATTGATATTGGTGGCTCCTTAGAGCTCATAATTATAGTAATAGAGATCTTTGATATCGGGCACCATCTCGAGGCTAGACTGATAGCTCTTTTAGAGCCTATTCTTGTGGAGACATGGATCCTTGAGATCGGGCACCATCTCGAGGCTAAATTGATACAAGGACCTTGATCTCTCGAACGCTACATGACATCGCCATTCATATGATATGATGGCAAATTGACTGAGGTGGTCCCCCCGGTACACTTCCCCAAAAGTGGTAATTGTCAGAATTAATTGGCCTCCAAGGCAGGCGAACAGTCGCCAGTTGCTCTATATATGTATTGGCTTTCTTCCCATTTGAAGACTTTGCGACTTTGATATGTTATCCTTTTCCTAAATCCTTTTCCTCTCGCTCCAATTCTTCTAACATTTTAGTTTAAAGTATCCGCTTGAGTTTTCATCTCCTTCTCCTTGTGCCAAAGTAGTTATGGCTGCTATGCCAAAATACGCTCACCAAGAAGAGGAGAGGTCTGCCTCTTCTTATTGCTCGGTCAGTGGTACACCGCCAGCGTTAGGTGAATGAACCTCGGGCTGCTTCGTCTCGAGGAGGGACTTCGCGTTAGAGCGACCTCCCAATATGTGGGGCCATCAGGAGCATGCATCGAGGTTCATCCCGTCAATAGGAGAAGAACACCCCGAGGCAGTGAGGAGAGACTACGTATGGGGAGAAGAGGTGGTACTGCAGGTACCTTCCCTGGAAGAGGATATCATGGCCCATGTAGAGGAGTTTTTGAATGTATATACGTATCCCTTTACGTTGGGCCCTCTTGATAGAGTCGTGCTCGACGTTTGTAGGAGATATCGGGATACCCTGGCACAGGTTCACCCGTCTTCTTGGAGGATAGTGCTGATGATGATGAGGTTCTTTGCGGAGAAAGTCGGGCTTGTGTTCACCCTTAATCATCTCATCAGATTGTACCGGCCCTTGCACTATCGGGTCCTGATCACTCTCCGACGTCGATCCACTCAACCCCTTGTTGCCACCAACGAAGAAGAGGGGGACCGAGGGTTGATGAGTCAATATGTCCGAGTGCGGATCCTCGATATTGTCCCGGCAGAGTTCATGCCCTTTCCTGATAAATGGAATTTCACACGTAAGTGGTACACTCGTGCCTTTATCATTTTGTTCATAGTGGAGGCGGACTCCGTAACAATGTCTCTTTTTTTCTTTTTGCAGCAACTCCGTGGTTTCCATTTGAGGTCCTCAACCTGGCGAATTGGACTCGGAGATTGGCAGCCTGCTCGACTTACGATGAGCGTAAGTGGTGATACCTATCGAAGGGTGGATGGGAGGCCAAACATCATGGTAAGTGTCGTAAGGTTCCTTTATTTTAGGAAAAAACTTTCCCTTTTATTAACTCCTTTATTGCAGGCATTGGAGAATTCTCCGAGATGAGACCCTGTCCTCTTAGAGAGGAGGAGTGGTCGTCATCTTCAGCATCGAAGAATGATAATAAGAGGAAGGAGTCCTCGGTGGGCGAGGAGATTCATAGTGAGGCAGGGTCTTCTCGGAGGCATAAAGGAGGTGAAGCCTAGACTGCCCAATCTAAGGTCTCTAGCCTTGAGGGAGCGGTTCCTCCTCTGCCACTGTCTTCTTCCCCGGTCAAAGGTACTTCGAGGGAAAAGGGTATTCTGTCGCCGTTTTCTTCTCCCATCGAAGGTACTTCGAGGGATATTCAGGGCCAAGGGCCGCCTGATGAGAGTGGAGTCCGAAACGATCATGTCCTCTCTCAGGTTGGTTCAACTGGGGCCGAAGAGGCCAGACCAGGAAATGCTCGCTCGGCCTTCGAGGAGGCTCAACTATTCTTCTCTTCGGTATGCTTCGATGACCTTTGAGGTTTTATCAGCTCCGAGTTTTCATTTTTTTACTGAAGCTTCTCTTTCATAGACTTTTGACAAGATCAAGTCCGAGTTGCTTCGCCGTGAGGCTAGGCTGCGAAAAGCCTTGGAAGGGGAGAAATCCCTCAAGCTTCTTTGTGATAAAAATCAAAGGAGTAGACGCACCTTCGATACGAGGTGAATCGATGCCAGAACTACGAAGACCACCTCGAGAGACAGGTAATATTTGTTTCAATGATATGCATGCTTGTACTCCTATCTTCTGAGATTAACATTTTGATATTGCAGCTGCAGAGAATGACAGAGTACTTGGAACGCCTCTAGGGGAAAGTTGACCAAGCCAACCATGATTGTAATGAGCTAAGGGCTCAGATCGATGCCCAAGTTGCGGCCAAGAAAAATTCTTTGGCCAAGGTTTCAGCCCTCGAGGTGCAACTCCAGAATGCTCGTGAGAACGGCTCGGTCCAGACGAGCACGATTGTAAAGCTCGAGTATGATCTCTTGAAGATGAAGGCCGATGTCATGGACTCCCGGGAAGAAGCTGGAGATATTCAAGCTAAGGTTGACAAGAAAGTGGTCGTCTATTTAAAGGACGTTGCCGATGTTTGAGCCGAGTTGAGAGGGGCTTATGATCGTGAGGGCAGGAGAAGTAACTATGCCCGATGCAGATCTCTATGGGAAACCCTCGAGGATATCCACGCTAGGTTATTCGATATCTCGGAAGAGATAGATCATGCCAGGGTGAATGAATACGACGCCAAATTTATCGTGTCCGATTCCGAGGATAATGAGGAAGATGCTGATAGAGCCGCAGTCCCCGAGGGGAAAGTAGTCTAGGTTTTCTTTTTCTACTTTGTATAAGACTCCCTGTGGGAGCACTTGTGAATGTATATTTGTAATACATATATATGAAAAATCTTTTAATACTTTCAATTTTCTTGTATTTGTTCTCTTTTTGTCTTTGAATTTCAATTGTCGATAGTTGATCCGATGAATTGGACTTCGGGTTGAGAAAACCCTTAGGTTTACAGAGTGTCCTTGAGGCTTGTTAGGTTGGCACGTAGGCTCTCATGCCTTTTCCCTTAGGCATTTTTAGGCTGGCCCGTAGGCTCTTTATGTATTTTCCCTTAGGCACTTTTTAGTTAACCGTTTAGGGCTCAGTCCTCGAGTCGGGTTTCGACTCAAGCTCATCGACCCTTAGGTTTTTGAATTGTCCCTGAGGCTTTTTAAGCTGGCGCTTAATCTCTTACGTGTTGGGTAGACACGACCTTTAGTATGGCTATGGATTCCCTCGCTAAAGACTTTTTTGAAGTTTTTGTGTTCATCTGACTCTTTGATGGTTCGATGAGAACCTCGTTTGTGAGTCGTTGTGTGACGATCAATAAGCAACTCAGGAGTTGTCGCTTGGTGGCTGAAGTTTCGAAGCCTTGTTGGAGCTAATATTATCGAAGCTTTTTGGCTTATGCCGAGGGTATCTTGATTAAATGGTTATTTTTGAAGTATTTGTGATTGTATGGCGACAGTCGGGCGTCCTCGAGTCACGTTAGTTTTACCGAAGCCTTATGACCGTATTCATTGTGTTTGGGCGGAGCCTTATGACTGTAGTCATTGTGTTTGGGCGGAGCCTTATGACCGTAGTCATTGTCTTTGGTCGTAGCCTTTTGATCGTGGTCATTGCGTTTGGCTGTAGCCTTTTAGTCCCCGAGTGAGGTAGCCTATATCGAGGGTATGCCTTTTTAGGGGTCTTACAAGTTCGAATATATAGCCTTGTCTTTAAAATCGGGATTATGCCATTTGTAAGGTTTTATAATTTGGACATGCCTTACTTGAGGTCTTACAATTTTGGCGTTTCCATATGGAGGATTTTTGGGATCGAGGTTTCCCGATCAGGGTCTTATGGCCTCGAGTTTTTGATAGCTTGATGGGGTGATAGTCGACGACAGTCCCCGAGACATCAAAAGAATTTGGTTTTGGAGCCATTGCTTCTAATTTTGATGTTGCCTTATTGGGGGCTGGTGAGCTCGAAATAACCGGCCTTGAGGTCTCACGGTTTTGAGTTTTTGGTGTGAGTCCTTGAGTGTTCGGGAACTTCTTGGCCCTTGGGCCGTTTCTTGTGGAAATAGCAAACCTTTTTGAAAACGCAAAGCTTTTGGGGATAAAAGATATTCCTCTGATTACTTGGTACAAGTATACATTTTTTTTGTCATCGAGGGTTCGATTAGTCTATGCGAACACAGTTCATTTGACTGTTTGGACTGATACATTATTTTCCTATCGAGACCCTTTTGGCTTACTGCGATTTCTCCAAGGAGGTGACCTCCCGGGGGGATGCCCCCCAGTATTCGAGGTTGATTGAAGAGGAACCTTGAATACTTGTTGAGTTCTCCTTAGGTAGCATATAAATTTTGCCTCGTTAAAAACCTTGTCGGTAAAACCCATTTTGGATAAAATCCGATCTAAGGAAAAAAGAGCGCAACGCATGCTTTAAAACCTAAGGCCTTCGAGCTGGAAGGTGCTTTGATTTTTTTAATCAGACACATGAACATAGGTTAGTGTAAAATGTAAATAAAAAGGGAAACGATTACCTTAGCAGTGATGGCGTTCGAGCCTCGATGTGCTTCAACCGGTTGTTCCGAGGACGCGGTACGGTCCTTCACTCATTAACTCGGGTATGGCCAAGGATGTATCTTGTGACTGCTACTTGTTTGTTTGCTTATCATTTGGCTCCTTCGATGTAGAATGTGTCGATGTCGGTATCGCATCGTGTACTGCAAACATCTCTCATGCTGCATGTTGCTTCCCGTATACTATTTTTTCCCTCCTTCATTGGAAACTTCATCATTTGATGAAGGGTTGATGGTACTGCCCTCATGCAGTGTATCCACGGCATTCCGAGCAAGGCATTGTACCTCATATCTCCGACGATGATGTGAAACTTGGTATTTTGGGTTGTGCCGGCCACGTTGAGCGAGAGGATAATCTCCCTTTTCGTTGTCTCGCTCGCCATGTTGAATCCGTTGAGGACTCAAGAGGCGGGCACGATCTGGTCGAGCAGTCCGAGCTTCTCCACCACCCTCGACCTGATTATGTTGGCCGAGCTACCTGGATCCACAAGCACACGTTTAATTTGAAATGTATTCAAAAGACAAGAAATTACCAATGCGTCGTTGTGAGGGTAAGATAGGGTCTCGATGTCATTGTCGCTGAATGTGAAGGCGTCCTCGGGTATGTAACCTCGAGTTTGATTTTCCCTGGTGATGGATATTTTTGTTCGTTTGACAACGGGTTCCTGTGGGATGTTGATTCCTTCCATGATCATATGGATGACATGTTGTGGCTCTTCTGTCTCGTTTTTCCTGTTCGCCTCTCTTTCCCGGAATTGATTTTTAGCCTGGTCACTGAGGAACTCTCAGAGGTGCCCTTTGTTGAATAGTCGGGCTACTTTCTCCCGGAGCTGTCTGTAGTCTTCGGTTCCATTACAGTGTGTGTCGTACATTCGCACACCAAGTTATGGTTCCTTTGCAATGGGTCTGATAGTATGGGTTATGGCCACCTGGTGTCTTTGAGTTTTCCTATGGATGATATGATGTCCGAAACATCAATGTTGAAGTTGTATTCAGATAATCGGGGTGCCTCTACCGGTCCTGCGTGTCTATCGAAACCGGCTCTGCTCACGAGTCCCCGGGGATTCTGACCTCGATCTGTCTACGGTTGTTTCGAGGTATGTTACGCCTTGGGGCATTTCTTCGATCTTCAGTGGATCGTTGGTACCTTTCCTTGTTGGGCCTTGGTTCCTTTGCAGGAGCGTGCTAAGATACACCGAGCCCGAGGGGGCTCCTAGTTGGTCGTCCTCGACCCTGATCTTGGATTGTTATCGGTCTCAAAGTATTTATCCTTTTCTAGAAGCTCTTACACAAGGTTATTCATAAGCTATTAAATAAAGTGAAAAGCAGATGGTGAATCCCAAATTTGAACTTACAAAAAATCAATGTTATGAGTTATTGGATATGTCTATATATATATATATATATATATATATATAAGCCAAAAGTGGCTCAATTGAACTAATTTTGAAGCGAACTAAATATAATCGCACCCAATATTTATATTAAATCAAATAACTAATATTAAAAATTAAAAATAGAGAAAAAATATATATCCACTAGTTAACTATAATTAAACTATTGAATGAATGGTAGATACACATTGTTTACCTTGAAAATGGTAATTACAAAAATTTTATTTTGTGATTCTAAAAATATGTGATCTATTTTAATACTAGTTGTTATGTAATAGATACTAAGTGTGAGTTGAGGAAATAATATAAGAGTCAAAGAGAGCTAAAATATGCAAACCAAACTGCCCTAGGTCGGGGTCTCGAGTTGGCCGAGATAAGACCTCGGGGTCGAGGCTCGGTGACAATAGTGATGACCGATGAAGGTCTAACAGTGTTAAGGGCCTCGAAGGCGGCTATTTATGATCAATGATGAGTAATAAATGAGAACGATCAATAGAATACAATAAATGTAAGAAATAAATCAAAGGGATCAATAGGGGAGAATGTTTAAGTTAGAGAGCAAAGGATGTTCTTGTATTGAATGTCATGTGTGCAAGAAATGATAAGGATCCCCTTTATATAGGAGAGAAAAGTCCAACATAGTACATAAATATTTATTACAAAGCTATGCAGTTGGTACAACTATTTAATGCCACGGTACGAACTTGTACTATTCTTGCAGGCCTGGTCAACTCTAACCACGTGCCTTTAGGGAGCTTCCGGCTCATCCATGATAGCCACCAATTTATACTGCCCCGAGGTCGAGCATAGGGAACCCTCAGGGTCGATCTTCGAGTTGTGCCTCAAGCCTTCTGAAGATGGTCAGTGGAAAGCCATAATAATTATAAAATCGGTCTCTCCGATTTTAGTCGTATTTACACAAACAATTGTATAAGTTAAAATATTAGCTAGTTAGTTAGAGTAGTTGCTAAGCATTTAGTATAAAATGTACTGTGTCTTTCATTTTGTTAGTTGAGTCACTTGTCACTGTAGCAATGAGAAGCAGTTGCTTTCTTCCTTTGTTATTCTTCTTTTCCTACTCATTTCTCCATTGCTAATAGCTTCGAATCTAGATCTCCTAATGGTATCATATCTAGTGTCATTGATCTACGCTTCACGACTTTGATTCTAGATTTTTGTCACACAATTCTCAGCTGATTTACTCAACTAAGTTGTCTGATTATTTCGACTCCCAAAATCTAGGGTTCGTTCGATTTGCGCAATCAACATTTCCTTGTGCAACTTTGTTTGAGCTTAGTTCCTCCTTGGTGAAGGTAGAAATGGCGATTTACATTGAAGATAGTGGATCGACTCCAGCTGATGAAACTGTAGCTCCGATAATCCGGCATCATCCTCTATTTCTTCAACCCAGCAATCTCCAAGTAGCTCTCTAATTTCAGTTAAGCTCATTGGACCTTATAATTACACTTTGTGGAGTAGTACTATGTGTGTAAGTTTTCTAGGAAAGAGTAAGCTAGGGTTTGTGGATGAGAGGTATCCTAAGGAGAAGTTTCCTCCTATTCCACATGAGTTGTGGGAAAAGTGTAATGTTATTGTACTGTCGTGGATTATGAATTTTGTGAGTCCGAGTTATTGAGTGGCATGGTGTATGCCTCAAGTTCTCACAAAGTATGGATGGATCTCAAGGAAACATTTGACAAAGTAAGTGGCTCTAGAGTGTTATTCCTACACGCAGAGATAGCTACCCTTACTCAAGGGGTTTAATCTTGTCATGACCCGGAATTGCACCAGTCGGGATCGTGATGGCGCCTAACAGTTCACTTGCTAGGCAAGCCAACGTTATAATATTTTTACTTCTCTTAGCATTTTAAATAGTAAAATTGATAACAAACTAAAATAACAGATATGTTCTAAGTACAAATGCAGAAATTTAAATAGTCTATCGTCTATAACATTTCCCTAAATCTGGTGTCACGAGTTCACGAGCTTCTAAAGTAATATACATAAAGGTCTGAAAAAGTATAAAGTTGTTTGAATGAAATTATACAGCTAAAGAAAAGAGGATGGGGACTCTAGGTGCTGCAGACGCTGATAAGCAATACCTCAAGTCTCCGCAGATATCTGATCCGAGCTCACTAATGACCATTGTTGGGACCGTCTCCAAAATATGCACAATGTGCAGAGTGTAGTATCAGTACAACTGATACCATGTACTGGTAAGTGTCGATCCTAACCTCGACGAGGTAGTGACCAGGCTAAGGCGGGGCATCTATACAAAACTTTTACGCAATATATAAATGACATAATAATAGAAAATACAGAACATAACCAAATAGCCAACTGAACTCGATAACCACAACCTCTAGAGTGAACCAGTGTCGTCCAGAATTTACCAATCCTTACTATATCAGATAATGAAAGAAATACTGGAAAGAAATGCAGTTCAGGAAATAGAAACATATAGTTTTGTTGCGGCGCGCAACCTGATCCCACCAGACATCACAGAATTCTCCCTTATTCCTCCGTAACAAATAAAATAAAAAGTAAATAATATATATATATATATATATATATATATATATATATATATATATATATATATATATATATATATATATATATATATATACATATGTGTTGCGGTGCGCAACCCGATCCCACCATATATCAATATCAATAGAGTAATTCACCTTTATTTTACCATATCAATCCACCCTTATTCCTCATGTTACGGCGTGCAACCTGATCCCACCGTATAAACATATTCACCCTTATTCCTCCATATCAATCCTCTCTTATTCCTCATGTTGCGGCGTGCAACCCGATCCCACTATATCAGTATCAAACACTCAATGTGCACAGTCATTTTACAGTCTAAATTCACAAGGCCTTTATGATAAATAAATACCGAACTGAACCAAACGAAGGAAACCTTGATCAATATCAACTCTACTCATTTAATACTTCACAGCGAGACCAATCCAGCAATTTACAGTTTTAAAGGTACAACAAGTCAAATAAAGTAAACATCAGGGATTAGGGGACCTATGAGAAGATGTTAACTAACACGTAGCAGTTAAGCATGAAAGCATATAAAAATTAAGACAAGTAATGAAACAATTAATGGGAAGAAATAAATCAAGAAAAGTAGATAATTTGGCGACGCATAAGCACTCGTCACCTTTTATATACGCCACTCACATGGATTTCATATAATCAAGTTCCTCATTCCCTCAAGTCAAGGTTAGCTAGGCACAACACTTACCTCGATCCACAGGCCACTCACTACTCAATTATCGCTTTTCCTCTAGTTTTCACCTCTGAACCACTCGTATCTCGCCATAATTAACTTAATAATATCAAATATTGCTAAAGAAACCAATTTCAATACATAAATTTAGGTTTCCTAATATTTTCCTCCAAAAGTCAAAAATCGACCTCGGGCCCGCTTGGTCAATGTTGATACCCAATTTTTCCTAAAAAAATATTTTAAATTGCATATATACCTTCAAAATCATGCATTAATAGCAATTGGTATTTTTTCACAATTTTCCTATATTTTATTAATTTATTAAGCATTTTATTTCCAATAAATGATCACAAAATTGCATCACAAATAGTTTCAAAATATTCTCTTGATTTAATTTAATATTTTTGGTCTTATTATGGCCAAATTGTTTCATAATTAGCCAAATTGGCACCCTTTGGCTATAATTGCAATAACTTTGCAATTATACCCCAATCATACGATTTTATACTTTTTTTACCAGGAATTAATCATTTATATTTTTAAATACTAAATAAGCATTTTTAAACTATTATCTATGCATGAAGTTTATTTTTTACAATTATTAGTTGTTTTATAAATTATTTTTATTAATTTAATTGGGTATTTAACAAATGGCCTAAGTTATTTCAATTTTAGCCTAATTAAACCTGACCCCAACTCAATTAAAACAGCCCAAATACCCCAGGCCCCATTCAATAACTACCCGACCCAATTCCTTGTCTAATCTGGATCGTTGATCAATTTTAATCAATGGTCCAGATCTCCTATTACATTAATTAACCCTAAAGACTACCCACCCTCCCCTCTCATTTTTTCGCTCTTTCTCTCCGCCGTTACATCTCTCATCTCTCTCAAAAAAACTCTCTCTGCTAAACCTACTTACTAGTCGTTGGCTTGCCGGTAACTATGGTGGTTTCACCACCATCCCCAACCCCATGGCTCCCTCACACGCCGGATTATTGCTACCCTAGAGACCTCGAGAGAATCAGAGGCAGTTCAACTCACCCCCAGGATTTTTCACGCCGTCCTCAGACCATTCTTGGCCGTCCGAGTAAGATCCTTCCATCTCTGGCTAGAACCTGTGGTTTCTAAGCCGATTCTCTCTCTCCTTGGGTTCTCTCTCTGAAACCCTAATTTTAACTCTTGATGTCTTAGATCTGCAATAGATCTAAGTATTATTTTGAGTTATTTTGCTGTTTCCTTGAAGAATTTTCCATTTTTTTCTAAAATGCCTCTTCGTCTTCAAATTAGGTTTTCTTAACCCCTTCTCAAAAACGATTTTCCTTCTGATTTTCCATGTTATTCTGCGATTTTTACCATGTTTCAACGGTTATTTAAGTATTCCCCTTTCATTCGACTTATTATGTCAAAACCCCTAAGTTTATTGGTCGCAATCCTGAACTTTGAGTCTCTCTTTGATGATATGTTCGTTTAATCTGTATGAATGCTTGTTTCTCGTGAAAGTTCTGAGTTTTCTATGATTTAACCCTATTTTTCTCATTAGGGCTCCTGATTTTTTGCTTCTTCCGCTTATATTGTGCTTGTTCTGTTAATCCCTCTAATTGTTACTATTTTTTTAGCTGAACCTCTGATTCTATGTGATTTTTTGCTACTATGATCATTAGGGTTTCTGATTCTTTGCTTCTTTCGATTATATCATGTTTGTTCTGTTAATTCCTTTAATCATTTACTATGTTCTATGTGAATCCCTGATTTTGTGTGATTTTTACCCTATATGTGCTTACTATGGTTCTGATTTTTACCTCTTCTTGCTTATTATGTGTTTATTCCGTTCGTTTATGATACTTTCTTTTAGCTAATATTGCTTTCTACTGGAATCCCTAAATCCATGTGATTGATATCCTCTATTCTTTACTGATTTCAACCTCTAAAATATTCTCTTGCCTTATTTTGTGGTCGATTATGCTGTCAAATTGATTATTAAGCACTTTCCTTAATTAGAATATTCTGAACCTAGCCTAATACTTGTACTATGTTATATTCCATCCTTGTATGACTTCCTTCCTTATTTGTCACATGTCTATTACCGTTTGAAGTTAACTCCTTAATTGAAGGAAGTACTTACCTTGATTTTTTGCTGATTGATTTTGAGTCCCCATAATTATTGATTGACTATTGATTCTTACCTTATTTTCTACCTAGTTTCAAACTATATATACATTGCTCTTTAATTAACACAACACACGAACACTTTGGTTCAAAACCTTTCTCCCTCTCACTCAAACTTTCTGCTCTCTTTTCTCTGGTCACTTGCTATTGTTCTAAGTCAGCCGGCTGTGAGCCAAGGTAGATTACTATACTCTCTTGCTTCTCAATTTGTGTTTACTGTCTCTCTACTGGTATGTCGTGATTTCAATCTAAGTCCAAAAAATAATATGTTTCTTTTACTACTTCAATTTATCCTGTTTTTAGTTTGTTTTTACTTATGGTTCTGTTGTGCGACCTGTAGCTGATATGCTTACATTCCTGCCTATCTCACATGTTATGTTATGTACCACCTTCCTTAGGATCAACATGAATATGTTACCCCCTTAGGATCAACATGCTATCCCCATTTTTTTTTCTATAGTATGTCTCAATGTGACTCTGTTCCATTTCATGTTTGACTGACTTTAGCATGAACCTTTTCTTTGGAAAAACAATTTGCACCTTAAGTCACTTGGTTCTGTGTTGATCCTGGGGTTCATGTGCACCTCTTCCTGTTATGTGCTTACCATTATGTGCTCTATGTGTCCCCAGCTCCCCATCACCCCTGTGTGAAGGTTTGTTCTATGTGTGATGTTGAACCTGTTTTTGTTCTGAGGTTGGTCTGTTGTTTACCCTACTCGTCTCAAAGTTGTTTTACTAAGACAACTCTCTCTTATTTTACAAAGTTATTTCAAACAAGCCTCTTTTCAAACTGTTTCCCTACTAAAACCTTTTCAAAACTATGTCAAGCACTCTCACTTTATTCTTAGGTCCTTAAGTTCTGCCCCTCTAATGTGTGATTGCTTAGGGATCCCTATGAGATCCCTCTGAACTCTGATGCATTAGAGTTGTCTCTTCTACACTGCACTTACTCAATTATGGTTGTGAAATCTGGGTGTGAGGACTGCCCGGGATCCCTCGAGGTCCTTAGGGAACTCTGACACACCCGGAATGAGAAAGACTATGAAACATATGGGCATTGGAAGTTCTGGAAACCTGGGCCTATTTTCAGGCTCCGTATAGTGTAACTTCTTATTTTTCTTTATTTACTTATGTAATTCATTCAATATTGGTTTGTAATAATTGTTGTAAACAAATATTGGGGATGGATAGTGAAAAGGGAAAGGTAGATATATAGGGTATCTATATCAATGGGTAGAAATCATGCCTTAGGTTTACATTTTCATATATGCGCATTAGGATCCATGTTTAGGACCAATACATTCAAAGCATGTCATTCATTAGATATCATGTTTAGGTCTACTGCTTCAACATCTCATTTGTCCCTATTTATCACTTAGAAATCTTGCTTCTAGGCTAAGTAACAACATTAACACAAACTGTTTCTTCTGCACATTTTTGAAGTCATGCCTAACGATGTTGTAACTTTCTGCATTTAAAAATCATGCTTTAGGGAGTTCTGCATATCCTGAAATCGCGATGTGCATTTAAAAATCTTGCTTTAGGAATTCGCACATAAATCATTCTGCATTTTGTATGATCATACTAGATACCCTGTTTTAAGATCTCATTTGCACTCGCTCATCACACCTAGTTAAATTACCGATGTATGAAAATAGCCTCACATTTGATTTACCCTGGTTAAGTAAAATTAGTCATAATCTCTGTATATGTTGCAACACCTATAACTGCATGATGTAGGTTTAACAACTTTTAAATTGCATTAATGACTGGTGACTATTGTGCATTACCCCACATCTAGGAAATCTTTAGGTATTCAACCTCTAAAAAAAAGGGAAAACTGGAAACTGCCTCTCTTGTTGTTTACTGCTTAACAGGTTTAAAACCAGTGCAAACCGACTAGGGCCCTGCTTCTGAAGTTACAAACCACATCTGCATATCTTTTGTGTTTTGATACTCATATAGACATCATGATTTAGGATCCTGTTAAATGATATTGCCCTTGTTTGTGATTGAGGCGTGTTTTTTACATGCAATATTTGTGGAGGTAAATCTGAGCCTCTTAATTGCTTCTTTTCTGTTTTATCTACTAAAGTCCTATTTGTTCTTGCCTGTCGCCTTAGTATTTTCTCCTTTTAACCTTAGGGGTCTGTCGAGAACTGCCCATAGGTAGGGGTCCTAAATTCCTCCGGGACCATTAAGAAGGGACGAGTAACACCACGCAGTAGAGGTCGTTAAATAAAACTTGCTTAAATAACCGCTAAGGGGTAGTAAAGGGCAGATACAGATATGATGATCGGTGCGCTAATTCCACGTGTAGCCTCTCTTCTGAGGAGTGATTACCGGGAATTGTACCTATGTGATCCTATAGGATAAACAACTTAGGACCCTCCCCCATATTCCTTATATAGATATGCATAGGCAATAAATCTTTTAAAGAATCTTCTACATGTGTTTAGATTTCAAATCTTTCAAATTTTAGCACATATGTGTGCTTAGACTGCGAACCTTTTCAAAACCCCTTTATCTTTCCTACCTACATGTTTTCATTGCTTATGTGTTACTTGTCTCAATTTCACAAAGTTTGTTTGGCCGGGAACCACAGTTATGGACTTTGAGGGGTGCCTAACACCTTCCCCTCGAAGTGATTTCAAGCCCTTACCCTATCTCTGGTTAACTAATTATTGTTGTAATGACCCTTAATAGGTGCTCTAATGCAGCCTAACCCATTAGGTGGCGACTCTTCAATTCCTTTATATGCCCCTTTCCCAAAAGGAAGTGAGTTGTCCCAATAATATCAAAAACCATGAACGATCCGAAAGGAGAGGGAAAAAAGGGGGTACGACAGTCAAAACTCGAGGTTCGGACCAAAACCAATTCACCCCGAGTCCGAATATGTAACTAGTTTTGAAATCCGACCCCAAATTGAGGTCTAATCTCCAATTTTCAAAAGTTCCTAATTCTACCCAAACCCCCATTTTTTCTACCATGAAATTCCTAGATTTTAGGTTGAATTCTTGTAAAATAAGGTGAAAGATTGAAAGAAACTAGTTAAGAATCACTTACCTATGATTTGGGGAAGAAGTGGTCTTTAGAAAATCTCCTAGAGGGTTTCTTGTGTTGGAAAGTTTTGAAAAATGAGCAAAACTCCCATCTAAGTCAAGATTTACTAGTTGCAGATGTCGCATTTGTCACTTGAGCTTCGATTGTGAAGCTCGCAATTGCGAGAAAAGTATCGCAAATGCAAACCCCTCGCATTTCTGAAGCCTTCGCAAATGCGAACCATTTGCTCGCAATTGCGAACATTGGACTTCCACAAATGCGGCATAAACCTCACAAATGAAAGAATCCCCAGTCCCAGCCCATGCTCGCAAATGGCATGATTCTTCGCAATTGCGAGATCTGCAGACCTGAAGCACACCAGCTATTTTTCCTAAGTTCATTTCACTCCATAGCCTATTCGAAACTCACCCGAGCTCTCGGAGCTCCAAACCAAACATGCACACAAGTCTAAAAATATCATACGAACTTGCTTGTGCGATAAAATCGCCAGAATAACACTTAGAACTACGAATTTAGCACCAAGTCACATGAAATTCCCAAGAACACTTTGAAATTCCTATTTTCACAACCGGACGTCTGAATCACGTCAAATCAGTTTCGTTTCTCACCAAAATTTACAGATAGGGTATAAATATCACAACGAACCTATACTGGTCTCCGCAATCAAAACACGGACCTAATACCAATAAGATCAACATTAACCAATTTCTTTAAAACCATTACAATTCCAATCTTCCAATTTTTAACAAAAATTCATGCCTCAAGCTAGGGACCCCAGAATTCGATTTCGGGCATTTGCCCATGTCCCATATTTCAGTACGGACCCACCGGGACACTCAAAACATGGGTCCAGGTCCGTTTACTCAAAATGATGACAGAAGTCAACTAAAATCATCTTTTAGATAAAAAATTATTATTTTCATCATTTCCAACATAAAAGCTTTCCGCAATCACGCCCAGACTGTGCACGCCCGGGCATATCAAGAAATGATATTTTTAAGGGTAAAAAGCGCAGAATTGCATTCTAAAACATAAGATGACCCTTTGGGTCATCAGAAATTTGCCTTTGCATACTTTTCGAAGTTGAAAGAGCTATGAGTAGAATTTGACGCCCTTATGCCTTGTCCTGGGTGTGGCTGTGAAGAATCAAAAAAGTATGTTGAACATTTTGAGTCTCAAAAACTTCTTCGGTTTCTTATGGGTCTGAATGAAAGATACTCTCAGTCTAGTAATCAAATCTTGAACAGGACTCTATGATTAACTCTGAGGAGAGTAGAAGAGCATTGGCTCAACCCTCACTAGTCACAGAGGTTCATGATGCTACAACAATGTTCAACGGCAAGTAAGTTAATTCCTTTGTAGTTCAACTCAATAACAAAAGTAACAATGGTCACTGTCATAACTTCCTAGGAGATATAATGACTCACGTTGGGGCGACAACATTGTTTAGCAACAAAGGTAATGCAGGTTCAGGCTACAATTTTTCTGGTGGAAACAATCATCTAGGCTCTAACTACAGGTCTAGAAAGAATAGTCTACATTGTGACTATTGCAATTTTAAAGGACACACTAGGAAAAACTGCTACAAACTACATGGCTATCCATCTAACTTTAAGTCATAAATAAAGGCGGCTTTGGGACTGCTAACTTTTCTCAAGATAATACATGGCATTATCCCTCTGAAACCCTTAGTAGCAGAAATACTGGTCAAGATGGTTCCACTGTCAACTTTGTAGGAATATCTCAAATACAACAAGCTAATCAAAGCTTTCAAGCTAGCATCCCTCAATTTACTCATAACAATACAGTAAAATTTTGTTGCTTCTACGCAATTAAACTGAATGCAGTGGATCATCTATGGAAGAATGTATGTCATCCTGTGGTGATACTGCTGAAATTCTGACTAAATGGATTGTAAATTCAGGAGCTTCAAATCACATGGTAAATAGATATAATTTGTTAGCGAATACCAAGAAAATCTTTGATGATATAAGGGGAAAGGTACATTTTCCTATTGGTAGTGTAGATCATATTTGGAACATAGGTTATGCTCATCTCCTAAAGTATCTAAAGGTGTCTAATAAGATGAATATACCTAACTTCAAGTTCAACCTTCTATATGTATCCAAGCTAACCAAGGAAATGAAATGGATAGTCATGTTCTTCCTTGACTTCTTTATTTTCCAAGAGCTCTTCAGAGGACAGGTGAGAGGGATTTGTAAATAAGAAGATAGTTTTTATGTGTTCAACTCTACAATAGGAGGTTCAATTGCATCACAAGTTTCTACAGAAGTCAATGATTCAATTCCAAGACCTATACCTACTGTAAATACAATAAGAACTGACAAGTCAATAAGTGTAGCCTTGTGGCATAGGAAGCTTGGGCATGTACCTTAAGAAAATATGAGAAAAATTGGATTATTTTCACACTATTGAATGTAACACTAAGGACAATCATTGCATTGTATGTCCCTTAGCTAAACAAACAAGGTTACCATTTCATGTCAGTACTACTATGTCTAAGTGTTGTTTTGATACTATTCATGCTGATGTTTAGGGTCCTTACAGGGTCCCTACATATGATGGGATAAGATATTTTCTAAATTTGGTGGATTATCACTCTAGATATACCTAGTTGTTCTTGTTGCCTACAAAGGCAGAAGTCATAGTTGTACTTAAATCCTTTTTTGATATGTTACAGAATGTTCATTCAACTTCAGCCAAGTAGTTTAGATCAAATGATGGATGTGAGTTCTTTAACTCACAGATAACTGGCCTATTGCAATCCTTAGGGATTGTTAATCAATGTTCATGTGTGTATACTCCCCAACAAAATGGGGTTGCTGAAAGATGACACATGTATATCCTTGAAAGTACTAGAGCTCTCAGGTTTCAAGCTGCTATTCCACTGAGATTTTAGGGTGAGTGTGTACTCACTGTTGTCTATATTATAAATAGGCTTCCTTATGGTGTACTTCAAGGCAAAGTGGTCACAGTTAGATCAGTTCTGGCCATTGTAACAATAAGCACATATTTCAAATGGATGTGCATAATGTTTTTCTTCAAGAGACTTAGTTCAAGAGGTCTACATGGAGGTTCCTCAAGGGTTTGATAGCCAGGTGGAAACACAGTGTTTGCAAACTACACTAGTCCTTGTATAGACTCAAGCAAGAACCTAGAAAATGGAACAAGAAACTCATAGATGCTCTACTACAACTTGGCTTCTCTCAAAGTCACTTTGACTACTCTCTTTTATCAAAGACAGTGAAGTCTGAGTCGGTAGTGGTATTGGTCTATGTTGATGACCTATTGGTTACATGAAGTTTTTCAAATTTGATTCTTCGGACTAGGAATGATTTATAACTCAAGTTCAAGATGAAAGACTAGGGAGAGCTCAAGTTCTTTCATAGAATAGTGTTTGCTAGATCATCTAAAGGGATTGTAATGTGCCAAAGGAAGAATGCATTAGAGCAGAAATGGGACTCAGTGGTGCAAAACCAGCTAGCACCCCATTGGATACAAATGTTAAAGTTACCTCTGCAGACTATGATGCGTTTGTTAATGGTAAGTCTTCCTCTGACATAGCAGATAAGGTACTTGTAGATGTTGGATAGTATCAAAGGTTGATCAGAAGGCTACTATACATTACTATGACCAGGGTTGATATTGCTTATGTGGTACAAGTTCTGACTTAGTTTATGCACAAACCTAAGCAGTCACACATGGAAGTTGCTTTAAGGGTTGTGAGGTATATCAAAGGTGCACCAGGTTTGGGGTTGTTGATGCCATCTGAAAGCTCAAGAAAGCTAGAGGGTTTTGTGACTCAGCAGATTGGGGAGGATGTCTGCAGACCAGAAGATTAGTTACTGACTATTTGAGGAAGTTTGAGAATACACGTATATTAGGAAAGTCAAAGAAATAGGAAACAATAGCAAGGAGCTTAGTTGAGGCACAATTTAGAAGTATGGACTCAACAGTTGCAGAATTAACTTGGCTCACTGGGTTGTTCATGGAGTTAGGAGTGAAGGTTGATCTACCTGTAGTTCTCAATTGTGACAACAACGCTGCAATTCAAATTGTAGCCAATCCCGTCTTCCATGAAAGAACAAAACATATTGATATTGACTGCCATTTTGTTCGAGAAAAAATAGTACAAGGATTGGTGAAAACACAACATGTACCTACTAAAGGGTAATATGTTGATCTCCTAACTAAAAGCTTAGGAAGAGTTCAACACGAGTACTTGATGTCCTAGTTGAGATTGAAAGACATATTTCAACTATCAGCTTGAGGAGGGTTGTTGAATGAATTGTAGATACATTGACAGCCGTATACATTGATTTCGATGTCATTCTGGGGACGGATTGGTTGTCGCCCTATCATGCTATTCTGGACTGGCACGCCAAGACCGTGACCTTAGCATTGCCGGGAGTGCCTCGATTGGAGTGGAGGGGGACTCCTGGTCATTCTTCCAGCAAGGTTATCTCATATATGAAGGCTCGGCGCATGGTCGAGAAAGGGTGTTTGGCCTATTTGGATTATGTTCGTGATTCTAGTGTCGAAGTTCCTTCTATGGAGTCTGTTCCCCTTGTCCGTGAGTTTCCAGATGTGTTTCCTGCAGACTTGCCGGGTATGCCACCCGACAGAGATATTGAATTTTGTATTGATTTGGCTCCGGGCACTCAACCCATTTCTATTCCGCCAAATCGTATGACCTCACCTGAGTTGAAGGAGTTAAAAGAACAGTTGCAGGATTTGCTTGATAAAGGCTTTATTAGGCCTAGTGTCTCGCCTTGGGGTGTGCCGGTGTTGTTTGTTAAGAAGAAGGACATAACGATGAGGATGTGCATTGATTATCGGTCGTTGAACAAGGTCACCATTAAGAACAAATATCCATTGCCGAGGATTGATGATTTGTTTTGTCAGCTTCAGGATGCCAAGGTGTTTTTGAAGATTGATTTGAGATCTGGCTACGATCAGTTGAGGATTAGGGCCTCCGATGTCCCTAAGACAGCTTTTCTCACTCGGTACGGGCATTATGAATTCTTAGTGATGTCATTCGGGTTTGACAAATGCCCCAGCTACTTTTATGGATTCGATGAACCGAGTGTTCAGACCTTATTTGGAGTCACTCGTGATTGTCTTAATTGATGATATTCTAATTTACTCTCACAACCGAGAGGAGCACGAGCAGCACCTTCGAGTCATTCTCCAGACTCTGAAGGACAGTCAGTTGTATGCTAAGTTTTTGAAGTGTGAGTTCTGGTTAAGTTCAGTTGCATTTCTGGGCCATGTTGTATAATCATAGGGTATTCAGGTGGATCCCAAGAATATTTTACCAGTCAAGGATTGGCCTAGACCCACATCAGCTACAAAGATTCGGAGTTTCGGGGGCTTAGCAGGTTACTACCGTCGGTTTGTGGAGGACTTTTCATTTATTGCAGCCCCGATAACCAGGTTGACTCAGAAGGGTGCCCAATTCAGGTGGTTAGATGAGTGTGATGCGAGCTTTCAGAAGCTCAAGACAGCCTTGACCACGGCATCGGTGTTGGTTTTGCCCACAAGTTCAGGGCCATATACTGTATATAGTGATGCTTCTCGAGTTTGACTTAGTGCAGTGTTGATGCAGGATGGGAAAGTTATAGCATATGCTTCACGTCTGTTGAAGGTCCACGAGAAGAATTATCCAGTTCATGATTTGGAGTTAGCAGCCATTGTCCACGCGATGAAGATTTGAAGGCATTATCTGTATGGCGTGTCATGTGAGGTGTTCACGGATCATAAGAGTTTGAAATATTTTTTCAAGCAGAAAGAGTTGAATTTGAGGCAGAGAAGATGGTTGGAGCTGTTGAAATACTATTACATCACCATCTTATATCATCCGGGGAAGGCCAATGTAGTGGACGAGGCCTTGAGTAGGAAGTCAGCCAGTATGGGTAGTCTTGCTTATATTCCAGTCGAGAAGAGGCCACTTGCTTTGGATGTTCAGTCTTTAGCCAATCGGTTCATGAGATTGGACGTTTCTGTGACCGGCAGTGTTCTAGCTTATACTTTGGCTCGTTCTTCATTATTTGATCGTATTCGAGATCGACAGTATGATGATCCTCATTTGTGTGTCCTTAGGGATACGGTGCGGCACGGTGGTTCCAAGCAGGTTACGATTGGTGATGATGGAGTTTTGCAGATGTAGGGCCGTATTTGTGTACCTAATGTTGATGGACATCGTGATCTGAGATTAGAGGAGGCCCATAGTTCCCAGTATTCCATTCATTCGGGCGTTTCAAAGATGTATCAGGATTTGCGGCAGCATTATTGGTGGAGAAGGATGAAGAAGGATATCGTGGCATATGTAGCTCGGTGCTTGAATTGTCATCAGGTTAAGTACGAGCACCAGAGACCCGGTGGATTGATGCAGCAGATTGATATTCCTAAGTGGAAGTGGGAGCGTATCACCATGGATTTCGTAGTTGGACTCCTACAGACTCAGAGGAAGTTCGATGCGGTATGGGTCATTGTGGAGATTAGCAGAGATCTACATCAGGGAGATTTTTCGCCTTCATGGTGTGCCCGCGTCCATTATTTTTGACCGAGGTACGCAGTTTACCTCGCATTTCTAGAGAGCAGTTCAGCGTGAGTTGAGCACACGGGTTGAGTTGAGCACATCATTTCATCCTCAAACGGATGTATAGCCCGAGCGTACTATTCAGATTTTGGAGGATATGCTGCGAGCATGTGTCATTGACTTTGGAGGTTCGTGGGACCAGTTCTTGCCTACAACAACAGCTATCAGTCGAGCATTCAGATGGCTCCCTATGAGGCGTTATATGGTAGGCAGTGTCAGTCTCCTGTTGGGTGGTATGAGCCGGGAGAGGCTCGATTGTTGGGTACAGAGTTAGTGCAGGATGCCTTGGATAAGGTTAAGATCACTCAAGATAAACTTAGTACAGCTCGGTCCAGGTAGAAGAGTTATGCCGACTGCAGAGTTCGTGATTTGGAATTCATGGTTGGGGAGCGGGTATTTCTTCGGGTATCGCCCATGAAGGGCATGATGAGATTTAGGAAGAAGGGCAAGCTAAGCCCTAGATTCATTGGTCCGTTTGAGATTCTTGACAGAGTGAGAGAGGTGGCTTACAGACTTGCGTTGCCACCGAGTTTATCAGTCGTGCATCTAGTGTTTCATGTATCTATGCTTCGGAAGTATCATGGCAATCCATCCCATGTGTTAGACTTCAGCAGTGTCCAGTTGGACAAGGATTTGACAAAGGAGGAGTCGGTAGCCATATTAGACCGACAGATTCATCAATTGAGATCAAACAGTTATCCTTCGGTTCGTGTTTAGTGGAGAGGTCAGCCTGCCGAGGCAACTACCTGGGAGTCCGAGTCCGATATGCGGAGCCGTTATCCCCATCTTTTCCCCGATTCAGGTACTTTTCTATGTCCGTTCGAGGACGAACATTTGTTTTAGAGGTGGAGAATGTGATGACCCAAAAGGTCATCCCTTGTTTTATAAGTCAAAACGGTGTTTCCGAGGCCTTGAAAACCTCCTTTTTATCTCATCTCGTTACACGTGCGTAGCTCGGGCGTATAGCCGGGAAGCTTTTATATGAAAAACTGAGAAAATGCTAATTTAAGTTGACTTTGGTCAACAATTTTGGAAAACGGACCTGGACCTGTAATTTGACGGTCCCGGAGGGTCCGTAGGAAAATATGGGACTTGGGCGTATGCCCGGAATCGAATTCCGAGGTCTCAAGCCCGAGAAAAGAATTTTGGAAAGAAATTATTTTTCTGAAAATATAAGAGTTTCTGGAAATTTGATTATAATTGAAATTTATGGTATCGGGCCCGTATTTTGGTTCCGGAGCCTGGTACAGGTTCAATATGATATTTAAGACGTGTCTGTAAAATTTTGGTAAGAAACATAAGTCGTTTTATGTGATTCGGACCCGTAATTGTGAAATTCGATACTTTGTAAGTTTTGAGATTTTTCTTTGATTTCTATGCTAAATTCGTTGTTTAAGATGTTATTTTGGCAATTTGATCGCACGAGTAAGTTTGTAGGATGTTTTTGAGGTTGTGTACATGTTTGGTTTGGATCCCTGAGAGCTCGGGTGAGTTGGATAGGCGTCTGAGTGTTTTGAACATAGAAACATCTGGTGTTTTTGGTTATTTGCTGGTGTCTAGGTAATTACACTATGCGCATGCATGGTAACCCATGAGAACGCACAACACAAATGGGGAAGGGGGCTGATTTATACTATGCGAACGCAGAGGCATGTCCGCAAACTCGTAGGTTGGCAAGGGCTGGCCTATGCGAACGCATATGACCTATGCGAACGCACTGCCTAATGAAGGAGCTGGGGGATGGGTAGTATGTACATTGTGTGAACGAGTCCGTTTTGACGCGAACGCGAAGGGCAGGGGAGGGGAAACCTATACGAACGCACAGGACTTGTCGCGAATGCATAGCACATTTTTCTTGCCCAGTCTTTTAAAAACAGTAGCAAAACGGGATTGTTTCAAAATATCATAACTCTTTCACTAAAACTCGAACTTGGGCGATTTTTGAAGGGGGATTTCACTACAAAACCATAGGTATGTGTTCTTAGACTTTTTTTCTTCAATTTCCATTAACTCCCATTAGATTTCTAGGCCTAAATCATGTTCTTAAGGGTAGAAAAATTGGGGATTTGGGTAGAGTTAGGGCTTTTTGAATAATTGGAATTTAGACCTCGTTTTGGGGTCGGATTCTGAAACTAATTACATATTCAGGCTCGTGGGTGAATGGGAGATTGGGTTTTGGTCTGAACCTCGTGTTTTGACCAAGCGAGCCCGGGGTCGATTTTTGACTGTTTGGGAAGAATGCTAGAAAACCTATAATTGAGCATTGAGATTGAATTATTTAGCATTTATTGATGTTATTAAGTTAATTATGTCTAGATACAAGTGATTTGGAGTCAAATGCAAAAGGGAAAGCGGTAATTGAGGCTTGAGTTGGTCGTGCTAAGTGTTTGGTCTAACTTTAGCTTGAGGGAATAGGTACCTATACGTTGGTGTCCAGCATGCCCGTGAGCCTAATATTATGATTTATGTTGTTTTTTATTGATTATTACTTGACTATTACTTGAGTTTCTCTTTGTGGTTATTCATATTAGTGGAAAATCTTGATGTTGAATAGTGTTGAGAATTGGTTTCAGTTGGGAAATTCTATGTGAATATATGTACTTGAGTGAGATTGGTTATAGATGTGTTCCTTGCCCGGATGGTGTTAATTCTACTGTTGTTCCCTTGCCAGGATGTTATGTTTTATTATTGTGGTTTATATTGTTGATTTTCCTTGTCGGACTTCTGTTATTGATATTGTTTGGGTGAGGAAGAGTGCAAAGCACGAAGGGTGATGTCGTGTATTGATTATTGTGCGGATGAGAGTGTAAGAGCATGAAGGGTGATGACGTACCATATTATGATATTAAAAGCACGAAGGGTGATGCCGTGTTGTTTCTATTGATTTATTATGAGGATGAAAGTAAAAGCACGAAGGGTGATGCCGTGCACTTTTCTCTTTGTGTTGCTATTTCCTGTTTTTTAAGTTGATGTTTGAATTGTTGTTTTATTATGTTATTTCTATTTATTGATATTCTCCCCCCCCCCCCCCCCCCC
>MDKH01148384.1:0-13631 GCA_005239495.1 Nicotiana undulata | reverse complement strand
GTGTCTACGGAGCCTCTAAGAGTACTAGGAGTTTTACATAAACTTGACGGCAACAAGGCCCCGACTATACCTTTTACAACATAAACAAAAGAGAATGATATGGTACACACACGGCCCCGAGAGGAAATGGGGCTCACCAAAACTGCTGGGGAGATGAAGAGGAGGCACCACTAACGGCGGGTTGAGCTACCTTCTATGGAACCACCTACATGCATATAAAAGATGTAGCGCCCCCGACAAAAGGGACGTTAGTACCGTTGAATAGTACTAGTATGTATGAATAAACTTTACTCTAATTAAAATCAAACAATGCACAGATAGGGGACAGTTAAAGGAACCAACAAATAGTGCACAGATACAGAAGCAAACACAATTGAGACTTTCACATATTCTTATTTCAACACAATCATATTCCACCCTTATTCCTTCTCAACAATCCACCCTTATTGCTTCATGTTGCGGTGTGCAACCCGATCCCACCGGACAATCACATTTCAGCCTTATTACATTCTGTTGCGGCGCGCAACCCGATCCCACCGTACAATCACATTCCACTCTTATTACTTCTCACATATCACCCGTATTCCTCCTGTTGCGGCGTGCAGCCCGATCCCACCGTACAATCACATTTCGTAGCAACAATAACAACCCACAATTCAATAATAAGGCTTCACATCATCAAGAGTACAATTTTCATAACAACCAAACAATCATGTTTTCACAATAGTCTTTATCAACCATTAATTCAACCACAAATATTTTCACCAACAAGAACATAAATTCATTACAACCAACAATCCGTATGAAATCACGCCACAATAATCCTTGCCAAACAATAAGTCATATACGATATTGGCATAGTCATTTAGTTCAATTAAATCAATTCACAACTCTTTTTCATCGCTTGCTACTCAGCCCCTAGTACTTAGATACATTCACACATTTGGGTTGTTACTATTCTTTCATACCAACCTATTCAAGCATTTAATGAACCTTGCACATGATAGAGTAATCACAAAGAAATCACCTTTCACAATTTCAATTAGCATGGTAATCGACTAAGAAAATTAGAGAATCAAATCTTACACCTTAACACAGCCGGACAATCAATTTCACATATGCTCAGCAAGAAACTCATACCAAATGCTCGGACACCAACAAGGTGACTCTACGAAAATTAAAGTTAGCCATACATACCTCGAGTCGAAATTCCCCTTTAATATCTATCACAATTCACCTAACCGTCTAGCACCGTCAATCTAGTTCACAATGCGACAAATTTACCTTAGAATTAGGAATCTTGAATTCATTTGTGCATTCTATCAAACACCATGTGGTGCCTTAGCTTAACTAAACCCTTTTTAGTGAAAGATTACTTTAACTAGCTTCCCTTTACTAGGTTATGGAAGATTATTCACATGCATGCAAGTCTTATCTCTTATTTTCACAATTAGCTCATGTGTTCTACCCCTTTTTAGCTAAAACCTGAGAATTAAAAGGAAATGGGGTGGGGACTTACCTCTTGGAGTGAAGAAGACGAAGATTACTCGATAGTTCCGGGCCTGAGCGATATTTGAAAAATTGATTTGGGGAAGATGAGGACTTCTCTCCCTAGAACCCATTCTCACTTCTCTCTATTTTTGTTCAGATGCGTGCTAAAAATGAAGGGGAGGGATGTTTTATTAAACTGGGGGTCGGGTGTAAAATTAGAAATTAAAAGAGCCCCGAAGAAGGAAATGCGGTCAGGAATGTGATCGCATTCTTGCTATGCGGTCCGCATTCCTGTCGCATAGTTGGCCCTCAAGTGGGCCAAAAGGGGAACCAGACTGTCGTGGTATGCGACCATTATGCAGCCCGCATACATGTTATGCGATCGCATAGTGCGTCGCATAACTCCCTCCGCAAGAACCAAGGTGCAAGAATGCGACAAATATGCGGCCCGCATTCTCGAAATGCGATCGCATCTTGGGTCGCACATCTGTCCTCAAATTGGACAGCAGGCTGTCCAGGCATGCGACCACTATGCGGTCTGCATACCTGATCTGCGATCGCATAGTGGACCGTAGATCTGCGCATTTCTGGAAAATTTTATCTTTTAAATCCCGGGGTACTTTTTACTCAAAAGGGTCCGTTTTTAAGAAATTCTACAGTTATAACAAAACAGGGACCTATTCGGGCATTGTTTTAGACATGAAATTTTACGGGTCTTTGCACCTCATCATTCCGGTGGAGAGGCACCTCATCTGGAGGCAGGGGGACTTTTGGTAAAGGCCATCTTCCCAGGCCGTTCCATTATGCACTTCAGGCATCTTACAGTGCTTCATGGAGTCGTGGTCCTTATGTGCCTCCTTCTGGGAAGCCAACCTATAGTGCACCACCAGCTCCTATCAGTGCACCTCCTATTCGGAGTTATTATCGTGGTCAACCGACTCGTCCAGGTCAGTCTCAGTTTCCACAGCCACAATATCAGGATGGATGTTTCGAGTGTGATGGTTATGGGCATATCAGGATGACCTACCCGAGATTATTGGGTGTTCCACCACAGCATCAGGATTCTTGTGCCACGATTCCGGCACCAGTTGCTGCACCTCCTGCTCAGCCAGCCAGAGGCAGGGGTCAGATAGCTAGAGGTAGGGAACAGACTGTTAGAGGTGGAGGTCAGGCCATTAGAGGTGGAGGCCCGCCGGTTAGAGGTCGTCCTAGGGATATGGTTCAAAGTGGTGGGGCCCAGCCCCGATGTTATGCTTTTCCAGCCAGACCTGAGGCTGAGTCATCCGATGTTGTTATTACATGTACTGTTTCAATTTTCAGTAGAGATGCTTCAGTTCTATTTGATCCGAGGTCTACTTACTCATATGTATCATCTTATTTTGCTTCATATTTGGTTGTGCCTCATGATTCTTTGGGTGCCCCTGTATATGTGTCCATACCTGTGGGGGATGCTATTATTGTAGATCGTGTATATCGTCCGTGTGTGGTCACTATTGGGAGTCTTGAGACCAATGTAGACCTTCTACTCTTAGATATGGTGGATTTTGATGTTATATTGGGTATGGATTGGTTGTCACCTTATCACGCTATTTTGAACTATCATGCCAAGACAACGACATTAGACTTGCCGGAGTTGCCTCGAATAGAATGGAGATGGACTCCTGGCCATTCTACCAGCATGGTTATTTCTTATATGAAGGCTCGACGTATGGTCGAGAAAGGGTGTTTGGGCTATTTGGATTATGTTCGTGATTCTAGTGCTAATGTTCCTTCTATGGATTCTGTGACTGTTGTTCGTGAGTTTTTAGAGGTATTTCCTGCAGACCTGCCGGGGATGCCACCCGACAGGGATATTGACTTTTGTATTGATTTGGCTCCGGGCACTCAGCCCATTTTCATTCTGCATGCCGGATGGCCCCACCAGAGTTAAAAGAGTTGAAGGAACAATTACAGGATTTGTTTAACCAAAGAACTAGATTCTTAGTCAAAGCTATTTTAAGAAGTACTCGGGCTTCTGATAATCAAGAGAATTAACTAAGAACAATAACAAAAATTAGACTTGTAGAATAGGAAAATAATAGTAGTGCACAGAAATGTAAGTATATTTCAGTAATGGTTCGAACGTGTCCATACAAATGAGATCTTATTCCTTTTTATAGGGAATTTCTTAATATATCTCTACTATTTTTTATGATTGAGAATTAATGAATATTTATATCATTAATGAAATATTACAATAGGTAATCGTAATTGTTGTGTGAAGATTCAGTAACATTTAGCTCATTGATTGAAGATCTTTGAATCTGCCCTTTATTCAACCCTGGTTCATTTCGACCGTGTCTCTTCATCTCCTCAATTAGATTGAAGCTCCCGCTTCTAATTATCTCGTAGGTGTTTTACCCCGTACCTCTTTGTTCTGTACCTCTTTCTAAACTCCCATCCAACTGTCTCTTTTCCATTGCTCCACGTATCTTGCTTTGTCATCCAAGATATTACACGTGTAATATCTATTTTTCACCAATACATATAGTCCCCCCACTTACAATTTATTTATCAATTAAATATTTGGTAAGTGGATACTCATTTATGGCGGTAATTTTTTGCCGACGTTTTTCTCATGCCATTGCACCTGCCTATGAACGTATACGTCGCTTGTCACTTCCATTAAATGCATGTGCCACGTGGTGTTTTCGGATTGGTTCTGCAATTCCTCAGCGCACTTTATGGCTTTTTGCGGCTGCATCAGTCATGAAGTGACAATTTTAATAATGACTTTCACATCAATGTTTACCATTTTTTTTAATGAATGCCTTTGTATATATATACCCCAATTTTTCTTTGCTTCTACAAAAAACTTCCTTCTTTCTTTTATTGCTTGCAAGTTCTTCTTTCATGCAACTATGTCTTCTTCAAACCAAGATCTCAAAATAGTCATAATAGTCGATGAACTATCTTCTTCTTCTGCTCCGATCCGGAGTAGGAGGGGCGGTAGATTAAGGAGTTTAGGCTCAACGCTTTCTAGAGGATCTTCTTCCCAACATAACATCACTCCCCCACCAACTTCCAGGGCTAATGTTACTCCATCTTCTTCTAGGTCTAGGGCTTCTAGATCGTCTTCTAAGAGTATAGAATCCAGTGAACCATTTCGTGAACCAAAGGTAGATGAAATTGTACCCGCTGAATTTTCTTTTGTAAACGATAGTGAGGCCATAAAAACCAGGTTACTTCCATGACATCTCATGTTAGCGCTGATCTTTACCCTACTCAAATTACTGAGGGGTTTGTTTTCTCTTGTGCGCAGAGACTGTTGTTGGAAATTAGATTTCCTGGTCTTGGTCCCCAATGAAAATCAAAGGATAACTTCTTACAAAGCTGGTTTTTCTTTTGTATACACTTACCCTTTTACTTTAAGTTTCAAGCCTCCCATCGACCCTGTCATTATAGAGTTTTGTCGATATTTTAACGTGTGTTTGGGAAAAATCGGTCATATCATCTGGAGGGCAGTAGCATGCCTCAGATATTTGGATAACATGGATTCACTTCCTTTTACCTTTTATCATCTTATCCATCTCTACTCTCCAAAGTTATTCCACCAAGGAGTTTTTACTCTTGTGGCTAGAAGTAAGAGAGTTTTAATCATCCCTGATGATGATAAAGATAGAGGATGGTATGTCAGGTTTGTTGCTGCCCCTACAAGTAGATTAGTAGGTGAAGAAAATTTACCCTTCCCTGAGAAATGGAAGTTTGCACGTAAGTTTTGCTTACTCACTTCTTTCCTTATCTTGATAAATGTCCAGTACCGTGACTATTTTTTTCTCTTTTCAGCAACCATGGGAACTATCGAGGAGATTTCTTGTTTCCGTGGTTAGGTAGAAAAATTATTATCGATTGCTCCAATGGAAGAACGATCTTGGAAATACCTTTCTGCAAGGTTTGGTTGGAAAGTAAAAACCCATGGTAGGGTTTCTTTTTTTACGTTTCCTTTTCACTCTTTTTTGAACTTCTCTAATCTCTTTTTGTTTGTTAGGGTTTCCCGCTCGTGGTAACACTACTGCTGCTATAACTTCTTTGAAGCTCTCTTTGGCCAAGGCTCAGGAAATTACCTTAAGCTCTTCATCGTCAAAAAGGAAGACAGATATGACCAAAGTCGTAGAAGATGAAGAGGAGCAGGAGGAAGGCTCGTTGGTACGTAGGCCACAAGCAAGAAGAAGAGTCGTATCTGATGACGAGTCTGCCCCCCTTACTGGTCCATCTTCCGTGCTTGAGCCTGATCATTCTACCCATGTGTACTCTGAGGAAGAAGCTCTACTGCGGCTAATGAGTCAGTTGAACAACTATTCCATCAAGGTTTTGGCTCAATTTCAGAGGAGGCGCCTCTTGCCATCTTTCCCCCTTCTGCTCCAGTGGAACATCAGTCTACCGTGCCTGTTGCTGTTTTTGTTTCCCCGCCTGTGCCACCCGTGGATCCTTCATCTACCTCTATTACCGTGCCTTCTATTGCTGAAGTAAGGTCTTCTAGTAGTGGGGTGATAAAGCATATCATGATCGAGGTTCCTGCGGAAGGTAGCCTCTTAAAGAAATTAGGCCAGGCAGATGTGTGGTTGAAGCCTTTGATCGGCCCAGTTGAAAAGTCAAAATTGGAAAGCCATAGTCGCTAACATGGATGAATGAGATCGTACACTCATCTTTGAAGGTACACTTCATGTGACTTCTTTTTAAGACTAGCCTTTACCGTATCTAATTTTCCTTTTTGGTGTAGATCAATCTTATTGGTACAGAGATGATGAAAATGATTGTACATATGGAAAAGTTAATGAATGATTACCATACCGAGGCTGATAACTGAAAGGAACAGTTTGAGAGTCTTCAACTTAACATGGAAGCAGTAGAGGAGGAAAAGTGTACCTTAGAGCAGCAAGTTAGAGTGATAGCAACAGAGTTGGCCATTGAGAAGGCTTCGTCGAATCAAGCTGGGAAGGATAAGAATCTCCTGGAATATTCATTTGCGGAACAACTCTCCCGTGCTTTTGAGGAAATAAGAAGCTTAAAGGATTTTCTAAACCAGAAGGAGGCTTATGCTGGAGAACTCTTTCAATCGCTCACCCAAACTCAAGAAGACCTCCGTGTATCCTCTAAGAAGGTTCAATTTCTAGAGAGATCCCTTGCCCTTTTAAAAGCTTCCTATGATGCTGCCGTGGTTGAAAGGGATGAGCTGAGAGCAGACGTTGAACAATGGGAGAAGGATTATGAAGCTCTCGAGGATAAGGCAGCCGTTGATGTACGCTGGGCTTACTTGAATGCCCGACTTGATACATTAACGGAAGTGGGCCAGGAAAACTTTGACTTACAAGCTAAAATTGCCAAAACTAAGGAGACAATTAAAAGGTCTCGGCAAAGTCAAAGTTTCTCATCATATGAGGTTGAGGTTCCCGTGGGTGATGAAGTCGTGCCTAGTGAAGTTGCTGCCTAACCCTTGCCATCTCAAGCTGCTCCTTTCTGCTGATGAAGATAATCCCCCCAGTGACAAGTGAAAGTGTTTATTGACCCCCTTCCTTTTTTTAATCTTTGGAGAAACAATTGGTGGTTTTACCCCTGGTCCCATTTGGGGGTAAAGGTTTTTGGTAAGTCCCTGATGACAACTTCGGGGAAATTTTGTGTAAACAAATTAGGTTTGGACTAAGTTGATACTTAGTTTCTACCATCATATAATATTAATGTTTAAATTTCTTGGCATGACTTGTGTTTTTCGAGTTTTCATTTTACTCTTAATGCTTGCATAAAAATGCTTTATGTTTGGGTTTTTGTTTCACCCTTTGTTATTGGACTTTGTATTAAAAATGCTTCAATACTTCATGTCTTTTTGAAACAAGAACGATTTATAAAAGAGGGCCCTTTTATGAACGACACGTAATGAAGAAGACGTCTCAACTTTATAATGGTGTAAATATAAAAAAGAGAGATAGGAATTCACATCCTTCTTTGAGTAATGCTTTGAAGAAAGTTTTTGTATCATTTGAACTTTCATAATACTTTACATGTGTTCAAGATCGTCTATAACTCTTTCGTAATTGTTTTCTTTTACAACAGATTTTGATAAATACAAGTGTGATGACCCAAAAAGGAGTCATCTTATGTGCATCTAATTTTGACTGTGTTCCGAGGTCCCGAAAGCCTCCATTAATCTCACCTCAATGTGCGTGCTCAGCCCGGGCGCGTAGTCGGGAAGCCTTTATGTGAAAACTTGATTGAGAGTTAAATCTTTGATAAATTAATTGAATAAAGTTGACTTTGGTCAACATTTTTGGTAAACAGACCCGGATCCGTGATTCGACGGTCCCAGAAGGTCCGTAGGAAAATATGGGACTTGGGCGTATGCCCGAAATTGAATTCCGAGGACCCAAGTCCGAGAAATGAATTTTCATAAATAATTGTTTTATAAAAATATTAAAGGCTTACAAAAATGAACCTTGATGTGAAACGTGTGCTGCTGGGCCCGTATTATGATTTCGGCGCTTGGAACAGGTTCAATATGTGTTATCTAAGTTATCTGCAAAATTTGGTAAGAAACGAACTTGATTTGATTGGTTTCGGATCAAAACGAGGAAAATTGGAGTTAATGAAGTTTGTAAAGAATTTGAAATTTGGCTTGAAAGGTGATTTTAGTTCCCGAGGTCCGAATGAAATTTCGAGACCGGGAATAGTTTCTTCATGTCATTTATAACTTGTCTGCAAAATTTGAAGTCATTCCGAGTAGTTTAGGCTGGTTCGGCGCATTGAAGTGAATTCTAGAATTTCAAGTTCTTAAGTTTTGAATCAATTTGGTTTTGGTGTTGAATTCTGAGTTTTGTTGTTGTTATTCAGGTTCCGGAAGTTCGAGCGAGTCCGTATCATGAATACAGACTTCCTGGTGCTTTTGGACGGGGTTCCGAGGGGCTCGGGGGTGTTTTAGACCCCCAGGAGCTAAGTTGGAAAAACCAGAATTTCTACTATCTGGTTTCCTTCTCTGCGATCGCAGAAGGTGGGTTGCGATCGCGGAGAAGGATTTTGCTGGGCTGTTGATTGTTCTTTGCGATTTCAGCTTCCCCTTCGCGATCGTAGAGGTCTGGGTTCCACACCTTCGCGATCGCAGCCTTTTATCGCGATCGCATAGAGTCGCGTCTGGGCCGGGTGAGTTTGTTCTTCGCGATCGCAGGACCTCTGCCGCGATCGCAGAGGTCTGGCCAGTTGGCCTTCGCGATCGCAAGAGGTCTTTCCAGTTGGCCTTCGCGATCGCATGCCCCTTATCGCAATCGTAGTTAAGAAATCCCTGGACAGTTTTATAAAATACGGGACTTAGCATTTTTCCTCCATTCTCATCTTCCTCCTCAAGTTTTTAGAGAGCTCTTCAAGGGACCTTCCACCACTGTTATTGAGATAAGTAAATTCCATAGTTTTACTAGTTTCAAACATTAATTCTTAGTTAAATTCACTACTAAATCATCTAAAAAACCATACAATTAGGTAGTAATTTTAGGGTTCTTGAGGATTTCGTGATTTTCCATTTTAGGCCATGAATTCAAGTAGAAATCACACCTTAGTGATCCTTAGGCTATGGGTGAGTGATCCCTTCGAGAATTTTCGGAATTTGATCATGAGACACCGGGGTTGGAAATTGGGAATTCATCAAGAATGGCGATTTTATTGAATAGCTAGGATAATTTATCACATTGTGCATGCATTGATGTTATTGTATACCTTTTGACTAGTTGCGAGTCCTCGGGTATAGAGTTCGGAGTTTCGGGCGCAAATTGTGGTCCGAGGGGTAGATTCGACACGAGGTGAGTCTCCTTTCTAACCTTGTAAGAGGGAATTGTCCCCATAGGTGATGTATATGCTATGTGTAAATTGTTTGGGGGCTACGTTCGCGCCGAGTGACGAGAGTCCGTACGTAGCGGCTATTATTGTTATGTCCAGGTAGTTAGGCCCACATCATGTCTTGTATGCTTTTCTCGTAATGCCTTATATGCCTTTTCTCGTAATTCCTGATATGTTTTCCTTGTAATGCTTCATATGATTTATTATAACGCCATATGTACTATGAAATTATGTTTTGCATCACGTTATTCTTCTGAGGCTTTATTGAAAAGAATTGTGAAATATATGGGAGCAGGCCGTACGCCACGGCGGAATTGAAAAGATATTGAAATATATGGGAGAGGGACGTACGCCACGACAGGATTGAAAAGAATTGTGAAATATATGGGAGCGGGCCGTACGCCACGGCAGAATTGAAAAGAAATTGTGAAATATATGGGAGCGGGCCGTACGCCACGGCAGAATTGAAAAGAATTGTGAAATATATAGGAGCGGGCCATACGCCACGGCGGAATTGAAAAGAATTGTGAAATATATGGGAGCGGGCCGTACGCCACGGCGGAATTGAAAAGAATAGTGAAATATATGGGATCGGGCCGTACGCCACGACAATGTTGAAAGTAATTGAATATATATGGGATCGGGTCGTACGCCACGGTAGTGTTGAGAAATTATGAAATATATGGGATCGGACCGTACACCACGGCAGTGTTGAAAGGATATTGAAATGAATATGGGATCGGGCCGTACGCCACGGCGAGTGTAGAAGGTACCTTGTGGGAGCGGGCCGTACGCCACGTCGGATCTAAGAATTTGTGATTATTGTTTCGTTCGGTGGTCTTACTCTTGAAAGTGCTTTATTGTTTAGTTCAGCAATTGTTTGGATTTTTCTGCTTTGATATATATATACTTGTTGCTTTTTTCCCTGACATGGCTACTGTATTTCGTCTTATTCTATCATATGTTATCACTGCTGGACCTTAGTGAGTATCGAGTCGACCTCTTGTCACTACTTCTCGAGTTTAGGCGGGATACTCTTTGGGTAAATATTTATTTAATATCCACTCATGCTGCACTTTCTTTTCTTTTTTGTACTTGACTGTACATGTCCGGAGACTGGCACGTCTGACTATCAGGCCGGTGCTAGATATTGATAGCGTGGTCATTCTTCACGGTGAGCTGCTTTCCCGGCGACTTCCTAGCAGTACCCTGGAGCTCTTTTGTTATATTTCTCTGTCCATTTCATTCAGACGGAGACTCTGTATATATTGTAGTCATTGTATATTCAGTAGTTGCCCGTGGCACTCGTGACACTAGTTCTTGGCACACACGCGTAGTGTATATGTATAACTTTTGGGTTCAGGTTGTACAGGCATGTGTATGTTTTATTTCGGCTTTGTATCTACTATGACTTTACCTTCACTCAAGGCTAGTATCATATTAGTTATTATAATTTGGTAATCTTTGACTTGTTTAATTAGATGGGAAGGGTATTACTTAGTGTAAATTGTGTTGGCTTGCCTAACCCTGTCGTTGGGCTCCATCACAACCCGAATTAGGATTCTGGGTCGTGACAACATGGTATCAGAGCACTAGGTTCACGTAAGTCTCACGAGTCACGGGCATGCCCAGTAGAGTCTTGCGGATCGGTACAGAGACGTCTGTACTTATCTTCGGGAGGCTATGGGGTGTTAGGAAACTTCCCTTTATTCATATCTTGTCGTGCAATCTATGATGTACTCAAATTTATTCTTCTATTTCTCTCACGGATGGTGAGGACGCGTGCATCCAATGTTCCTGGTTCGGGAGAGGCCACTGCCCCGGCTGCCCAAGGTCGGGGTAGAGGCAAGGGCAGAGCACCTGCTTGAGGAAGGGGACGAGGGCGTCCCATAGCTACGCTAGTGGCACCACCAGAGGACCCTATTATGTAGGAGCAGGATGAGGTGCCTCAAGTAGCACCTGCTCCAGTGGAGTTCATGATGGGGCCAGGCTTCCAGGAGGTCATGGGCCGTATGCTGAGATTCATGGACACTATGTCTCAGGCTGGTTTATTTCTAGCCGACCCTACTACTTCTCAGGCGGGAGGGGGAGTTCAGACTCCTACCGCTCAGGCCATAGGTCAGGCAGCAGTAGCACGTCATACGGGGCACACCGCCCGTGGGAGAGGTTCAACCCGTAGTAGCAGCCCCAGAGCCCAGGCTAGTTGTAGAGGGTGACCAACAGAAGATATTGGATAGGTGGACCCGACTCCGCCCTCCAGTCTTCGGGGGTGAGCGGGGAGAGGATGCCCAGGATTTTATTGATAGGTGCAGGAACAGACTGCACAACATGAGGATTTTCGAGTCCCATGGGGTGGATTTCACCACATTTTAGTTAGAGGGCAGAGCTCGCAGGTTGTGCCAGTCCTATATTCTCGGCAGGCCAGCAGATTCCCCTCCTGTCACTTGGGATCAGTTCGCTCAGCTATTTCTAGACAGATACATTCCACCTTCGGAGACGGAGGAGCTACGGGGTCAGTTTGAGCGACTAGAGCAGGGGCAGATGTCAGTGACTGATTATGAGGCTAGATTTTCCGAGTTGTCTCGCCCTCCTTATGATATTGCCTACTGATGCCGAGAGGGTGCGGCGGTTTTTGGCAGGCTTGCATCCAGGTATTAGGGCCTCTATGGCCAGAGAGGTAGAGATGGGTACCCTATACCAGCTTGTAGTCGAGATAGCCCGACGGATTGAGGGTTACCGTATGAGGAGCAGGGAGTAGGGTCAGCCAGGTCAGTAGGACAAGAGGGCCAGGTTCACATGTGACTTCAGGGGTGCTCCAGCTAGGGGTAGATGTTAGTTCGGAAGCGGCCAGTTCAGTAGGCCCTCATATTCAGCACCTCCACTACCTCCTAGGGGTATTTCAGCAAGGCCTCAGTTCGGCGCTATGCCAGAGCATTCCTATTATCCCCCAGCCACCCAGGGTGCACCCAGAAGTTATTCCAGTCATTAGAGATCCTCTAGTTCCTATTTCAGTGCCTTACCAGAGGGTTCACACCGCCTTCCAACTATTCAGGGTTCTTCCTCTTTCGGGCAGCGAGTTGTAGCACCAGGAGGTTGTTTCAAGGGTGGGGAGCCGGGTCATACGTGGAGGTTTTGTCCCAAGTATCGGGGCAAGGCAGTGCAACAGAGTTATCCGCCTAGGAGTTCAGCACCAGCAGTCCGTCCGCCTCGAGGTGGAGGACAGGTCGGCAGGGGTCGTCCTAGAGGGGGAGGCCAGTCAAGAGGAGGTCAGTTAGTTCCTGTTCACTCTGGGGGAGTTCATTCTTCAGGAGCCTCAACCAGATTTTATGCCATTCTGGCCAGATCAGATGCAGTGGCCTCAGACGCCGTGATCACATGTATTATCTCAGTATGTGGTAGAGAGGCTTCGGTACTATTTGATCTAGGATCCACGTATTCATATGTCTCCGTACTATTTGCTCATTTTCTGGATATCACTCGTGAGTCCTTGTGTTCTCCTATATATGTGTCCACTCCTGTGGGTGATTCTGTGGTGGTAGACCGAGTCTACCGGTCTTGTGTGGTCACTTTCTACGATTTCGATACCAGAGCAGATCTTTTATTGCTGGATATGATTGATTTTGAGGTTATCCTAGGCATGTATTGGCTATCTCCTTATCATGCTGGGTTAGATTGCCATGCCAAGACAGTCACTTTAGCCATGCCTTAGTCTCCTAAACTAGAATGGAAGGGTTCTTCAGCTAGTGCCTCCAGCCGGGTTATTTCCTTCCTAAAGTCTCGGCATATGGTCGAGAAGGGTTGTTTGGCCTACCTTTCTTATGTGCGGGACACCACCGCCGAGTCTCCCACCATTGATTCAGTGCCTGTTGTTCGAGAGTTTTCGGATGTGTTTCCTTCGGATCTTCCAGGCATGCCTCCAGATCGAGATATTGACTTCTGTATTGATTTGGCTCCAGATACTTAGCCTATTTCCATTCCCCCCTATCGTATGGCTCCTAAGAAGCTGAAGGAGTTGAAGGAGCAGCTTGAGGAGTTGTTTTCCAAGGGGTTCATCATGCCGAGTGTGTCGACGTGGGGTGCTCCAGTCTTATTTGTGAAGAAGAAGGATGGGTCTATGCGGATGTGCATTGATTATCGCCATCTAAATAAAGTAACCATCAAGAATAAGTATCCTCTGCCGCGCATCGAGGATTTGTTTGATCAGTTACAGGGTGCTCGTGTGGTTTCTAAGGTTGACTTGAGATTGGGTTATCATCAGCTGAGGATTCGGGCTTCAGATGTTCCGA
>MDKH01109776.1:0-11979 GCA_005239495.1 Nicotiana undulata | reverse complement strand
GTCTTGTTAGTCTTTGGGAAAATCTAATTAAGAAATGTTATCCGTGGCTAATTAACATTACCCGCTCATATATGTAAAATCGTGAAATTGGATCGTTACTCGAGTGTAATACCCGAAACATCGATACTTGTTGCCATCGATCATTTTGATTTCTTTCTAGGTTAGTTTATATTTTCGCATTTAGTTATAAACAATTATCAAAAATCCAAAATCATATCAGTTTGGCACTGCGCGATAAGTGATAATTCTCTAGCATTCCTAAACGCCCTCACATTGTTCTCTGTGGGATTCAACCCCAACCTTGTTGGGTTACTATATTTGACAACGATCGCTTACATTCTTTTAAGGTGTAAATTGAGCGTATCATGGATACCTAGTTTCGGCATCTCCCAGGGTCCGACTTACATAGTAAACAGGGAATTACGTACCTTGTTCTTCCCGAACCAGCACACCACTTACCGCTACCTCGCATACGGCCAAATATAAGTAGAACGTCTCATCCTCTTTCGGGGTATGGAGTAAAGGCGGGCTCGATAAATATTGCTTCAACTCCTCTAAGTCACACTGGCATTCCGGAGTCCATTCAAAGCTGTTTTCTTTTTTAGTAAGGAGAAGAAATGGTGACTCTTGTCCGATGACCTCGGATGAATCAACCCAAGGCCGATATCCGCTCTGTCAGCTGTTGTACGACCTTCACATTGTTTACTGCTGTGATATCTTCGATGGACTTGAGTTTGTCGGGGCTTGATCTCGATCCCCCTATTTGACACCATGAAGCCTAAAAGATTGCCCGAACCTACCCCGAAGACACATTTCTCGGGGTTGAGTTTCATGTTGTAGCTCCTAAGGATGTCGAACGTTTCCTGCAAGGGAGTCAAATGGTCCTCTGCGCGTAGGAACTTAACTAGCATATCGTTAATGTAAACTTCCATGGATTTTCCTGTTTGATGTTCGGACATCTTATTAACTAGGCGTTGGTATATGGCTCCTACATTGTTTTAGCCCGAAAGGCATTACATTATACCAGTATGTACCATACTTTGTAATGAGTGAAGTCTTTTCCCTGTCATAGGGGTTCATCTGAATTTGACTATACCCGGAGTAGGCGTCGAGAAAAGTGAGGATCTCGTAGCCAGCCGTGGCATCAATCAAGCGAACGATGTTAGGCAACGAGAATGAGTCTTTAGGGCATGCTTTATTCAAATCTTTATAATCTATGCACATTCTTAATTTATTCCCCTTTTTGGGAACTACTACCACATTGGGAAACCATTCGGGATATTTTACTTCCCTAATGGACCCTATTTTTAGGAGTTTCATTACCTTGTCCTTGATGAATGCATGTTTTACCTCGGACTGAGGTCTTCTCTTTTTCTTTACCGGTTTGAACCTGGGTTCGACGCTTAGCCGATGGGTGGTTATTTCTAGTGGGATCCCTGTCATATCTAAATGGGACCAAGCAAAGCAATCAATGTTGTTAATGAGAAATTGGATGAGTTTTTTCCTGAGTTCGGGGGTTAACCCCATTCCTAGGTATACCTTCCGATCTGGGAGATGTTTGATAAAAACAGCTTGCTCCAGCTCTTTACTCGTTGATTTTGTTGCGTCTGATTCGTCGGGGGAAACGAAGGTTCGAGGAGTGAGGAAGTCTTCTCCATTATCTCCGGGGACCTGTTTGTCCTCTAGATCCTCCAAAATGGAGGGTATGGATGTTGGTGCCACATTGTGCGCCGCGCATATCTCCCTTGTCGCAAGCTGGTCCCCGTACACTATTTTTACACCGTCTTTTGTTGGGAACTTCATCATCTGATGAAGCGCTGATGGTACTGCCCTCATGTTATGTATCCACGGCCTTCCAAGCAAGGCATTGTATCTCATTCCACCTTCGATGACATGAAACTTGGTGTTTTAGACGGTTCTGACCATGTTTATGGGGAGGATGATATCCCCCATCGTTGCCTCGCTTTCCATGTTGAATCCATTTAGGACTCGAGAGGTGGGTACGATTTGATTGAGCAACCCGAGATGCTTCACCACCTTCGACCTGATTATGTTTTCCGAGCTACCTGGGTCCACGAGCACATGTTTAATTTGAATGTTATTTAAGAGAAAGGAAATTACCAGTGCATCATTATGTGGTTGAGATAAGGTCTCGAAGTCCTCTTCACTGAATGCAAGTGTAACGACCCGGTCGGTCGTTACGTAGAACCTGCATTATTATTTACTATTTTTCCTTGTCATAGGTTGGTTATGCTGTTTATGATGAGTTAGAGTCGGTTGGCTCGGGTTCAGAATGGTTGACTTGAGAATTGAGACACTTAGTCTCTAAAAATAGCTTTATAGTTGAAAAAGTCAACTAAGAGTTGACTTATTGTTAAACGACCTCGGAATGCGGATTTTATGGTCTGTATAGTTTCGTTAGGTGATTTGGGACTTAGGAGTGTGTTCAGAATATTTTTGTGATGTCCGGTGTAGAATTAGGCTTGAATTGGCGAAAGTTAGTTTTTGGTGATTTCCGGTCGGCAATGGAAAATAGGCTATCGGAGTCGGAATGGAATTCCAGAAGTTGAAACAGGTTCGTAATGTCATTTTGGATATGTCTGCAAAATTTCAGGTCAATCGAATGTGTTTTGGTTGGTTTCGGCATCGTTGGCGGAATTTAGAAATTTCAAAGTTCATAGGCTTGAATTTTATGTGATTTTGGTGTTTTGATGTTATTTTGGGAGTTCCGAGAGTGCAACTAAGTTTGAAGTATCGTTTACAATGTGTTGGTATATTTGGTTGGGGTCCCGAGGGGCTCGGGATGGATTTCAGATGATTAATGGGAAGTTCGGAGTTGGAAATTGCAACAAACAACTGCTGATGTTTTTCTACTGTGATTTACGCACATGCGGATGTTTGACCGCAGGTGCGAGCCGTAGGAGCGGTCGTGTGGCTGCATCTGTGAGCCGCAGGTGCTACACCTGGGCCACATGTGCGGGATTTTGGTCCGTTTAATGAAAATCGCAGGTGCGGTCCACCTGATCGCAGGTGCAGACCACAGGTGCGAAAAGCCTGGGCAGAAAAGTATAAAAAGGAGACTTCACGATTTTTAACCCTCTTTTCACCATTGTTGTGCGGGTTCCGAGCTTTTTGAGGGTTTTTAAAGAGGGAAACATTTGTGCATCATTGAGGTAAGCTTTTTGGACTTATTAACTCGATTATATGTGATTAAGGATTAAATTAGCAGTGTTTAATTTGGAAAATCAGTGGAAAAATGGAAAACTAGGACTTGAGTTTAAGAGACCTTTTAGAGGTGATTTGAGGGTTCATTTGGACTCCGATTTCAGAGTTCTTTATATCTACGAGATCGTGAGATGATGAGGATCATTTTGGTTTAAAGTTTGTCGAGTTCCGAGACGCAGGTCCGGGGGTCTGGTTTTGGCTAATTTCGGATTTTGTGCATAAAGTTGATATTTTTTAATTGGAATTCATTCCCTTAGCATAATTTGTTGTGAAAAATCTGAACTTGGTAGATTTGGAGCACTCGGAAGTTGATTCGAGAGGCAAGCGTATTGCAGAGTAGCTTTTCGGGCTAGTTGAGGTAAGTAATGTCTTTAAATCCTGTCCTTAGGGTATGAAACCCCGGACATTGCATCCTTTCACGGTTTTGGAGTGACACACACACTGGATGAGGAGTGTGGGGCGTGCATGAATTGGAATTTGGAAAGATGTTCCATTTTTAGGCAACTATTGAGAGGCGAAACTCCTTTTAAAGCATATGTTTTATAGTATTACTATGTTTTGATATATTTGGGATGTAAGCCATGTTTGGGGCCTAGTTCCGATACGTTCTAACCCCTTGGGAACTACTTTACTGATATTCCTCACTTCGAAACTATGATTTTACACTCAGTCTTTCTTGTGAAATTGTTGACACTCATATTTGATGATATTACTATTTCTCGAAATGAAATACTATTTTGGGTCAAGAGCCCCGTTTATTTATGGCCCGAGTGGCATGTTGAGAGTGTCTGACTGAGTGAGGCCGAGGTCCAATATTGTGAGGATATTTATGATATGAGAGAGGCCGAGAGCCTAAGTGATTGATGCCATGATTTGGCTTGTTTATCGCTCTTGGGCTTTAGGAGCCCCTTCGGAGTCCGTACACACCCCCAGTGAGCACAGGTACCTACTGAGTGCGAGTTCCTAGTGCCGAGTGACGAGTGATTGGGAGGTATGAGTGACTGTGAGGTGCTGAGTGACTGTTACTGAGGGATGGTGAGGTGCTTAGAGGTTGATTATGAGAGATGAATTAGCCCGATGGGCAGTTTATAATGAGATTTTATTGATTATGATTCGTTTCATCTTTCAAACTGATATTTTTGGGAGTTTTACCGAAAAACATTTCAAATTATACTTGTTTCAAGGATTTTTACGGAAACTGGTTTTCGAACTTATGTACACTTTATTGAGACTTGGCATTTTAATGTTTTTTGGATTGGTGTATTTGTTGTTGTGTGTTTCTTATTCTTCAAACTGTGATTTATTTTCATTACTACTGAGTTGGCGTACTAATCATTACTCCCTGCACCCCTGTGTGCAGATCCAGGTACTGGTTCGGAGCAGTAGTCATTCGAGTTCGTTATCGTCAGCTTTTGGGATTTCGAGGTAGCTGTCCTGGGTCCGCAGCTTCTCCATTTCCCTTCCTTTATTAATATTAGTATTTTATTCCTAGACATTGATTATGACATTAGCAAAGTTAGTTTTTATTCTTAGATGCTCATGATCGGTTGACTCCAGTCCTGGGGGATTTGTTTAGACAGTAGATTATATTATATTTTCTTAAAGACTTAGAGGAATTTTTATACTTATTATGCTGGTTATGAATGATTTGAGAAACTTTATTAAATTAAATGTGTAGTTATGTGATGTTTGGCTAGCCTAGTTCCACGATAGGCGCCATCACGATCTGTTAGGATTTGGGGTCGTGACAAGTTGGTATCGGAGCACTAGGTTACATAGGACTCAATGGTCATGAGAAGGTTTAGTAGAGTTTTGTGGATCACTACGGAGACGTCTGTACTTATCTTCGAGAGGTTATAGAACTCTTAGGAAATATCTTATTTTCTTGAACTCTGTCGTGCCATTCTATTGGTTCTTGAAATCTTAACTACTGTTGTTTCACTCTCTCACTGATGGTGAGGACACGCGCTACGGATCAGGGTGACCAAACACCAGGCGGACCCACGAGGGGTCGAAGCCCTAGTAGAGGTAGGGGACCAGCCCGTGCATCAGCCGGGACAGTACCAAAGGATCCCCCTATTATTCAGGATCAGGTTCCCGCCGAGGGTGATCCAGCGGGACAGGCTCAGGCTCCGGCAGTGCCTATTGTCATTCCGGGTCTTTAGGAGACCCTGGATCAGATATTGACAGTGTGTACCAGTTTGGCTCAGGCAGTTGCTATGTCTACTACTGCTGCTACAACTCAAGCCAGGGGAGGCACCCAGACTCCAGCTGCCCAGACGCTTGAGCAGGCCGAACAGAGTATTCAGGCACCGGGGGTAGTCCCAGCCCAGCCGGTTGCCCCAGTTCAGGACTAGGTAGTCCCAGCTATGCCCGAGGATGAGCAGCGTAGGCTGGAAAGGTTTAGTAGAATTCACCCTCTGACTTTCAGCGGCACAGAAGGAGAGGATGCCCAAGGTTTTCTGGACAAGTTCCAGAGGATACTCCGTACTGCTGGTATTATGGAGACCAGTGGGGTCTCATTTGCTACATTTGAGTTTGCGTGTAACGACCCGACCGGTCGTTTTGAGATCCAGCGCGTCGTTCAGTAGTTGAGAGTCATGAACAGCTTCATTTCCGGTATTGTGACTTGTGGGTATTGTCAGAGTTGAAATTCAGGGGGTTCGGGGTTAAATTGAAAGGAAAATTCTCATTTCAGAAGCCTTAAGTTAAGGAAATTGAGTAAGACTGGAATTTTGAGTTAACTGTGAAGACCCAAAAGGTCATCTTATGTAAATTTAATTATGATTGTATTTCGAGGCCCCGAAATCCTCCGTCAATCTCACCTCGATGTGCGTGCGTAGCCCAAGGCGCGTAGCCGGGAAGCCTTTATGTGGAAACTTGATAAAGAGTTGAATTTATGATAATTAGTTGAATAAAGTTGACTTTGGTCAACATTTTTGGTGCACAGACCCGGATCCGTGATCCGACGGTCCCGGAAGGTCCGTAGGAAAATATGGGACTTGGGCGTATGCCCGGAATCAAATTCCGAGGACCCAAGTCCGACAAATGAATTTTTAAAGGAAATTGTTTTATGAAAATATTAAAGGCTTATGAAAAATGAACCTTGATGTAAAACCTGTGCAGCCGGGCTCGTATTAAGATTCCGGAGCCCGAAACAGGTTCAATATGTGCTATTTAAGTTATTTGTAAAATTTGGTAAGAAACGGACTTGATTTGACGGGTTTCGGATCAAAATGAGAAAATTGGAGTTAATGAAGTTTTGAGGATTTTTAAAGAATTTGAAATTTGGCTTGAAATGTGATTTTATGTTCCCGAGGTCCGAATGAAATTCCGAGACCAATAATAGTTCCGTTATGTCATTTATAACGTGTCTGCAAAATTTGAAGTCATTCCGAGTAGTATAGGCCGGTTCGGCGCATTGAAGTGAATTCTAGAATTTCTTAAGTTCTTAAGTTGATTCAATTTGATTTTGGGATTGAATTTAGAGTAAACGACCTCGGAATCAGGATCCGAAGGTTCCATCAGGTTCGTATGATGATTTCGTACTTAGGCATATGTCCGGATCGGGATTTGGATAACCCGAGAGCGTTTCGGTGTATATTGTGGAAGTCAGCATTTTTGAAGAAATTTCCTAAGTTTGGCTTGAAGCGCATTTCAATGATATTGATGTCCGTTTGGGATTCTGAGTTTGGGAATAGCTCCGTATGGTGATTCTGGAATTGGGAGCGTGATCGGAAGTGAATTCGGATGTCCGGAGGTCATTTTGAAGTCATTTGGCTAAAGATAGAAATTTGAAGGTTTTTGAGAAGTTTGACCGAGAGTTTGACTTTTTGATCTCGGGGTCGGATTCCAATTTCGAAAGTTGGAGCAGGTCCATAATGTTGAATATGACTTGTGTACAAAATTTGGGGTCAATCGGATGTGATTTGATAGGTTTCGGCATCTGATGTAGAAGTTGAAATTTCAAAGTTCATAAAGTTTGAATTTTAGTGCGATTCGAGATTTCGGCGTTGTTTGATGTGATTTGAGGCCTCGAGCGAGTTCGTGTTATGTTTTGGGACGTGTTGGTATAATTGGTTAAGGTCTCGAGGGCCTCGGGTGGATTTCGGAAGGTTAACGGAATGAATTCGGACAAAAAAAGAAGAAGAAAAGAATGCTGGTTCTGCAGATTTTGGACAGCAATTAGTACACGAGGAGCCTACTTTGGAAGCTTATATATCGAAATATATAGGGAATCTGAAAATTTGCAAAATATGAAAGTTGTAGTTCTTGAAATCTAGTTTTCATAATGTTAAACCATGCATCATTTAGACATTTGTACCGAAATTTATGATCGGTTGAAGGTGGTTGGTCGAGCAGTTTCGATAGAATTTTCAGATGCACAGGGCCGACTTTAGAAGCTCATATTTCGGAATATATAAAGAGTTATATGGTGTAAAACCTCTAAAACTAAAGATCTTCGAGTCTAGTTTCTAAATCCTCAAACCGTTTGTTATTTGGATATTTCTACAAGAAGTTATGGGTGTCTTAACAGAAGGTGTTCAACAAGGGAATTTTAATAGGATGTACAACCTGTGCAGCACAAGTGCAAGGTACAACTCGATGAAGCAGGGGCAGATTCTTTAAACTCGAATTTGGCCCATTTTTTTCATTTCTTTCATTTGGCTTGGATGATTTTGGAGAGCATTTCAAGGGGGATTTCATCAAGCATCAAAGGTAAGTTGTTTCTACTTATTTTCAAGTTAAATACAAGATTTATTACATAGATTTGATATGAAAATTGAGAAAAAATGTGGGAATTTGCTAAGGAACCTAGAATTTGGAAAATGTGATCTTTTGCCACAATTTGAGCATGAATTTTTGAAGTAAATTGTATTTAATTAGTAAAGCTTCGGGTGGAGATTTTCTTCAAGAAATTTCAAGGTCCAGGTACGTGGGCCCGAGGGCGTTTTGGTCATTTCATTGAGCCGGGCTGAGGAACTTTGTAATTTGAATTGGTTATGATCTATTGAGTATATTTTCATTGAATTATCGTTATTTGGATAGTTTGGGAGCGTGCGCATCCATTTTTAGTCGTCGTAGAGGCTTGGAAGTCGGTGATGAATCTTCGGAGCGAGGTGAGTCTCCTTTCTAACCTCGTAAGAGGGAAATTGTCCCTCTAGGTAACCTTGTTTGCTATGTGATCTTGTTTGGGGGCTACGTACGCACCGAGTGACGAGAGTCCGTACGTAGTGGCTATTACTGCTTCGTCCGGGTAGTTAGGAACAACATGTTCATTGTTTTTCCCTGTTATAGCATAGATATGACTTGTATACTTGTGTGATTGGTACTGTTGTCTTTGAACGTTGTGATACTTGCCTTGACTTAAGAGTGATAAGGAATCACAGGATGGGATCGGGCTGTACGCCACGGCAGAATGATGATTGATTATATTATGGTATCGGGCCGTACGCCACGACAGAGTGATGATTGGTTATATTGTGGGATCGGGCCGTACGCCACGACAGAATGATGATTGATTATATTATGGGATTGGTCCGTACGCCACGACGAGATTGAGACTACCAGGGTGGGATCGGGCCGTACGCCACGACGAGATTGAGACTGCCAGGGTGGGATCAGGCCGTACGCTACGGCGAGATTTAGACCACCAGGGTGGGATCGGGCCGTATGCCACGACGAGATTTAGACTACCAGGGTGGGATCGGGCCGTATGCCACAGCGATGTTGAGTACCATATGGGAGCGGGCCGTACGCCACGGCGGATACCAAACTTGTTTGATTTGAGATTGTTATTTGATGCCGGATATTGATGTACTTGATTATTTGTTTACTTGCCTACAGTTTTCCTTACATCCTGCTTACTTTATTACTGTTGGACCTTAGTGAGTATCGAGTCGACCTCTCGTCACTACTTCTTCGAGATTAGACGGGATACTCACTGGGTACATATATGTATATGTACTCATACTACACTTTCTGTGCATTTTGTTGCACAGGTACCTTTATAGTACAGTGATTGGCTTGGAAGACTTATACGGGCTGCATTCATCCAGAAGCGTTCCACAGCTGCCGGAGTCTCCCTTCTGTGTACTTACATTTTATATCTATTGCCTTTGTCCCATTTATTTCTCGGACAAGAGTTGTATAATTGTATAAATTCTTAGAAACTTCTCATGTACTTGTGTCACCGGGTTCTGGGGATGTGTTGAGTCTTGTTTTATGGAATTAAATAGATTTCTTGTCGTGTTTAATTTACAAAAAATTATTTATTTGATTATGAAATGCAATAAAGGCAACGATTTCGAAATTGTTAAATAGGAAGGTATTTCAACTGATTAAGGGGTTGGCTTGCATGACATTGGTGTCCGACGCCATCACAAACCATAGGTTTTGGGTCGTGACAACGTGGTATCAGAGCTCTAGGTTCCCGTAGGTTTCATGAGTCATGAGCAAGTCTAGTAGAGTCATGCGGATCGGTACGGAGACGTCTGTTCTTATCTTCGGGAGGCTACAGGGGTGTTAGGAGTACTTCCCTTCTTGATTCCTCATCGTGCGACTTGATACCTTTAAGGCTTATGCCTATGCTTCTTCCTACTCAATCCTACGCGTCGCGAAGAGCTTGTTATGAATCAAGGGTTGATAACTTTTAATGATACTATGGATGTGGTGCGAGATGTTTTCCATGTGCAGTTGGTTGGGGTTGTTTTGTTGCCCTGCAGGAGAATAATATGTTGTTTCAGCTCAGTAATTGTGTTTCTGAGGACTTTGGGGCTATTCAGGTTGTTATGATGCTTACGATTGGATATCGTGTGATGTTGATAAGATGGTAGGATGCTTGCCCATATGTAGGGGCAATGAATGACTTGAAGGGAGGTCTTCTCAGGGCGTGGTTTCGAGATTTCAGTATTTTAGTTCTGGCGGAGGAAAGGCACTTGGACTATGAATGGTCCGGTTCGGATTGATAAAGTAGTAATCTTGGTGCTATCGAGCAAGGTGGAGTATTCACCTGTGTTGGGGTGTCGTCGTTTGATCGAATAGGATATGTTAAATTTGCCGGTGTTATAGCTCTTAGGTCGCATGGGGTTAGAGTGCTATGAAGCGGTGTTGAAGAAGCGGTTGTCAGAGATCGTGGTGTGTAGTGGTTCAGAATTGAACAGTTACCTCTAATGAAGGCAGCTCGAGAAAGATGATCTTCGGAGAGTTCGAAGTTGTGGTGATCTGCTGGCTCAAAGAGCTACAAAGAAGGATGTTGAATTAAGGACGCAATTGAGAAGCACGCGATGAAGGAAGATATGTGAAAAGTGATAGGTGGTGGTTCCATTTCAAAAAGGTCAGGCGTAAGGAAAGGAAGTCGGGTAGTACTTAAAGGAATGAGGTTAACCAAAGTGGGGGAGTCCCACCACCTGCATTTGGGTTGTGGGGTTGTGTTCTCATGGAGTTGCGGATTGTCGGCATATTGGCAAGTTGTTACAGCTAAGGGAAAGGAATATAGCGGTAATTGAGCATGGCATTTGATGAATATGTGCACAAGTAGGTCCTATTGGACCAGGGTTGGGCTTCGAAAGGTTCAGTATTTATGCTTAAGGCATAGGCAAGTTGTAAGGGTAGCGATTCAGTCACGTGCTTTGCTGAAAGGGTGTTCATGTGCTAGGAGATCCTTGGAGTTGGTTGTAATCGGGGCCAGTCAGAGTAGGTGACTCTCAGTTATGGTCCTAATGAATTCGAAAGTTAGAGAATGCGGTGTTTAAGGGTTTCAGACAGCAGTATAATTATGAATCGAGCTTCTGCAGTATAATCTCTATGAGGAAGGATGATGGTTAGAGTGGTCTATGTTATTTCAGCACGCTGGATAGTATCGGAGGAGTGAGGGAAATAGACTCCGGGTTGTAGAAAGATTATCAGGAGGTTGTGAGACGGGTTGCGGAATTTAGGCAGCATGGTCTCATGAATCGAGGTCACTCAGGATGAGTGAGGGTTGAGTTGCTATGAGTTGAAGGAAGTTACTATTATCTTCGAGGCAATTAAAGATGATTAAAAGAAGAAAGATTGGTTAGCCATGGTTGAAATGGCGCAAGTAAGGCAGTGATCAGTTTCTTCGGTACGGTTGAGTATGTGTACAGTGGTGCAGATGCGTGTGAGGCATGTCGGCCGTCGTAATGAATTTCACCTGGGAGCATTCAGGTGCTATGGCCTGTCAGGTATAGGCGGATTTCCGGAAGGTTTATGGCGGTTCAGATTACTACTTAAGGAATTGCATGTATTGTGATTGTGAGAGCTCACTTGTGAGTTGTTATGGTTCTCATGAATTGAAGTCAGTAGAAAGGGTTCCTAGGTAATGAAGTGTTCACCCTAATAATGGTTCAGGGGTTATGAGGGAATTTTGCGCCATATCATATTGGCATGTTATGTGCAAAAAGCGGTATGTAACTGGAAGTAAGAATTGAGATTGGTGTGCGGCTTTAACAAGGATGTCATGAGCTCGGAGGAGCAAGGGCAAAGTATTTGAATGTTTAGAGTAAGCTGGTATTGTCTTCTGTGTCACCTGAGAATGGCGTTTGAGGAAAGAGGCTTTGTATCCTGGTTATGGGTTCTTGATTTGTCTTGCAGCATTTGTGGGATCAGGAGTAAGGATGTGCAGACTTCTTGCCTTGCTTGGAAGGCCATGAGAGCGTGACCACCGGAAGCTTATGTAAGTGTGACTTGTAGTCACCTGATTGATTGAAGATTTGGACCAAGTATAAGGAGATG
>ML276580.1:0-96772 GCA_005239495.1 Nicotiana undulata | reverse complement strand
CGGCGCCATCACAACCCATAGGTTTTGGGTCGTGACAACGTGGTATCAGAGCTCTAGGTTTCCGTAGGTTTCACGAGTCATGAGCAAGTCTAGTAGAGTTCTCTGGATCGGTACGGAGACGTTTGTACTTATCTTCGGGAGGCTACAGGGCTGTTAGGATTACTTCCCTTCTTGATTCCTCATCGTGCGACTTGATTCCTTTAAGGCTTATGCCTATGTTTCTTCCTACTCAATCTTATACGTCACGAAACACTTCCTATAATCGAGATTTTGAGGAATTGTAATGGGGCTACAGATGCGGTGCTTGATGTTCTTCATGCATAGTCGAATGGACTGTTGTTATCGCCCTGCAGAAGAATATGATGTTATTTCAGCTCAGTAGCTGTGTTTCTGAGAGCCTTGAGGCTATGCTCGGATAGTGATGATGTTTTGATTGGTTATCGCGCGATGTTGATATGGCGGTAGAACATTTTCCCATGTATTAGGGTGATGAACGGTTTGAAGGGAGGTCTTCTCAGAGTAGGGTTTCGAGATTTCAGTATTTTTAGTTCCGCTAAAGGAAAGGCATTTGGATTATGAACGGTCCGGTTTGGGTTGATAAAGTATCGAGGCTGGGTGTCATTGAGAAAGGTGGAATATTCACCTGTGGTGTGATATCGCCGTTTGATCGAATAGAATATGTTAAATTTGCCGGTGTTATAGCTCTTAGGTCGCATGGGGTTAGAGTGCTGTGAAGCGGTGTTGAGAAAGCGGTTGTCAGTTATAAATTTGGGATCGTTGTGATAGGAGACAATCACCATCATTGGTTGTAATGGGATGATGATCTTAGTCAGGAGGAAGGATTTCAATGTTTCGGTAGCTCTGTAGTTGGTTAGGAATTTCTACACATTTCCTCCGATGTGGTGGTATCGTCAGCGTTATAGCAAAATGTATGAATGTAACTTATAAGGTGCTTTGAGAGCATCAAAGTCGCAGAATTTTGGCTATTAAGATACAGGGAGCGTCATTGTGGTCAGATAATGGATCATGCGGTTTATGGTGCTGATTCAGCAAGGGACTGCAGTTGTGTTCTGGTGCCTCGTATGGTAGTTGATTCGGTGTTCAAATGTTAGAAACATGCATGGCAGAGAATTTTAGATGTTAGAACTAAGTTCGGAGCTTATTGTATGAATAAAGGAGGATATCTTCATATTTGATCAAGCTTATGTGCTCAACCGGGTTGTGGTGGCACGGGCAGGTTCACGAGGTGTTAAATAGTGAATTCAGATAATTCTGGGGCAGTTCTTGGCACGTTCGAGGACGAACGTCTATTTAAGTGGGGGAGAATGTAACGACCCGACCGGCCGTTTTGAGATCTAGCGCGTCGTTCAGCAGTTGGGAGTCATGAACAACTTCATTTCGGGTATTGTGATTTTTGTGTATTGTCAGAGTTGAAATTTAGGAGGTTCGGAGTTATATTGAAAGGAAAATTCTCATTTTAGAAGCCTTAAGTTGAAGAAATTGAGTAAGACTGGAATTTTGAGTAAACGACCTCGAAATAAGGATCTGAGGGTTCCAGCAGGTTTGTATGATGATTTCAGACTTGGGCGTATGTCCGGAACGGGTTTTGGATAACCCGGGAGCAGTTCAACGCATATTGTGGAAAGTAAGTATTTTAAGGAAATTTCCTAAGTTTGACTTGAAGTACATTTCAATGATATTGAGGTCTGTTTGGGATTCCGAGTCTGGGAATAGCTCCGTATGGTGATTCTGGAGTTGGTAACGCGATCGTAAGTGAATTCGAATATCCGCAAGTCAATTTAAGGTCATTTGGCTAAAGATAGAAAACTGAAGGGTTTTGAAGAATTTGACCGGAAATAGAAATTTTGGTATCGGGGTCGGAATGCGATTCCGAAAGTTGGAGCAGGTCCGTAATGTCAAATATGACTTGCCTGGAAAATTTGAGGTCAATCGGACGTGGTTTGATAAGTTTCGGCATCAGAGGTGAAAGTTAGAAATTTTCAAAGTTCATAGAGTTGGATTTTAGTACGATTCATGATTTCGGCGTTGTTTGAGGTGATTAGAAGCCCCGATCAAGTTCGTGGGATGTTATGGGACTGAGTCGTGTGTTTGGACGGGGTCCCGGGGGCCTCGGGTGTGTTTCAGGGTGGTTTCGTGGCATTTCAGAGTAAATTTGTTGTTGCTGTTTCTAGTGTTTCTGGTAATGCTATGCGATCGCAGCCTTAGCTATGCGATCGTGGAGAGGAAATTGAGGGGCAATGTTTTTGGCCTATGCGATCGCGGATGTTGGTGTGCGATCGCGGAGAAGGATTTTGGTGGGAGCTGGGAATGGCCTGTGCGATCGCGCATATGCTTGTGCGATCGCGGAGGAGTGATCTGGGTTGCCTGTGCAATCGCAGACGACTTCATGCGATCGCATAGAAGGGCAGAACTGGGCAGTGTTCATTAAATTTAGGATTTTGGCATTTCTCTCTCATTTTTCAAAGCCATGGGCGATTTTTGGAGAGCTTCCAGAGAGGATTTTCGTCATCTATGTTAAGGTAAGTTACTCCTACTCATTTCAAGTTAGATACAAGATTATTACATGGATTAGAACATGAAGAATTAGGGAAAATTTGGAAGAAACCTAGAATTTGAAAATTTGGATATTAGCCACGAATTGAGCATGAATAATTGAGTAAAATGTGTAATTGAGTTAGTAAAGCTTCGGGTAGAGATTTTCTTCAAGAAATTTCGAGGTCCGGGCACGTGGGCCCGAGGGCATTTTGGTCATTTCATTGAGCCGGGCTGAGGAACTTTGTAATTTGAATTGGTTATGATCTATTGAGTATATGTTTCATTGAATTATCGTTATTTGGATAGTTTGGGAGCGTGCACATCCATTTTTTTAAGAGGGAATTGTCCCCTTAGGTGTTCTACATGCTATATGTAATTGTTTGCTGGGGCTACGTACGTACCAAGTGACGAGAGTCCGTACGTAGCGGCTACTATTGTTATGTCCGGGTAGTTAGGCCCCACATCATGCCCTGTATACTTCTTGTAATGAATTATATGTATGTTATAATATCCTGTTATGTTGTTTTGTTTCTCTGAGATGTATGGATTTTAAAATAATATGGAAGGAAAATTGTTTTCACGGAAAATATTATGAAATGAATTGACTTACGGGAAGTAATATGAAAGAAATTATTTATGGAAAGTATTATGAAAGGAAAAGAAATGACTTATAAGTTTTGTACTCATGTAAGATATTATTGTTTTTACGAGCTTTCATTTACTTAGATAATGGGAAAGGATTGTGGTGAAATGAACTTTACATTTTGTGTGCGCATGTTATCGCTTCGCAATTTACATCCCGCGAGCGATATGTAACTTCCTTCAGTCTTATGGGAGCGGGCTGTACGCCACGACGGATTTATAGTGCACTCTTGGTACGGGCCGGTCGATCCCCGGCAATGCATATGGAACTAATTAAGAATGCACTCTTGGTACGGGCCGGTCGATCCCGGCAGTGCATGGACGAAGTTACACTATGATATGATTACACTGATAGATGCACTCTTGGTACGGGCTGGTCGATCCCCGGCAGTGCATAACTATTCTTAACTATGATATGATATGACTACATTTATAAATGCACTCTTGGTACGGGCCGGTCGATCCCCGGCAGTGCGTAGGCATGATTAATGGTAGGCATGCACTCTTGGTACGGGGCGGTCGATCCACGACAGTGCATAGCTATTCTTCCTTATGACTCCAGCCGGTTGTCTTACTCCTGTGTGTGCATGACTGTTTGGTACCGTTTTCCTAATTTATGATTTGACAGATGTTTGGGGAAAAGAGACAGGTGAGTCGTTACTGCTTTCAATATTTACTTGGAAACTCTGTATTCTCTTCATAATTGTGGTGCACTATTTACATGTCTACTGCTCTCCTTATATCCTGTTTTATACTATTACTGTTGGACCCTAGTGAGTATCGAGTCGACCTCTCATCACTACTTCTTCGAGATTAGACGGGATACTCACTAGGTACATATATGTATATGTACTCATGCTACACTTTCTGTGCACTGTGTTGCACAAGTACCTTTATAGTACAGTGATCGATTTGGGGACTTATATGGGCTGCATTCATCCAGAGGCGTTCCATAGCTGTCAGAGTCTCCCTTCTGTGTACTTACATTTTATATTTATTACCTTTGTCCAATTTGTTTTTCGGACAAACGTTGTATAATTGTATAAATTCTTAGAAATTGCTCATGTACTTGTGTCACCGGGTTCTGGGGATGTGTTGAATCTTGTTTTATTGAATTAAATGGATTCCTTGTCGTGTTTAATTTACAAAAAAAATTATTTATTTGATTATGAAATGCAATAAAGGCAACGATTTTGAAATTGTTAAACATGAAGGTATTTCAACTATTCAGGGATTGGCTTGCCTGACAGTGTGTCCGGCGCCATCACAACCCATATGTTTTGGGTCGTGACAACGTCGGGATTGGCTTGCCTTACAGTGTGTCCGGCGCCATCACAACCCATAGGTTTTGGGTCGTGACACACCATCTGAAACAAATAGACGGGAACATAAGCAAAGGAAACTCCATGGTGCTGCTGAGGATCGTTAGGAGAAGCAGCTCACCGTGAAGTCAAGTCTGCTACAGTCAATATCTAGCTCCGGTCTGATAACTAGAAGAACCAGCCTCAGAACCTGTACAGTTAAGTATAGAAGTGTAGCATGAGTACATAAATAAATATGTACCCAGTGAGCATCCCATCTAATCTCGAAGAAGTAGTGACGAGAGGTTGACTTGACATTCACTAAGGTCCAACAATAGAATATAATAGGATATAATGGAAACGGTAGGCATGTATGACAGTGTACAACAAATACGTGTAAGACATAGAAATCCAAGTAAATACTGAAAATTAACAACAATGTACGCTTTCCTTTTCCCCAAATATTTGTCAAGCCAATATCAATAAAACAGTACCAAATAGTCACGCGCACGCAAGGATAAGACAACCGGCCGGTCGTAAGGTAGTATATAAATACTAAATGGTCGTAAAGCTCCCCACGATCGCGAATCATACCTGCGACTCGTGTGCTGACTCGATTATACTGACTTAACATAAAGCTCCCCACGATCGCGAGTCATACCTGCGACTCGTGTGCTGACTCGATTATAAAGCTCCCCATGGTCGCGAATCATACATGCGACTCGTGTGCTGACTCTTATACGTACGTATATATATATATATATATATATATATATATACCTCTCAAATCCACCGTGGCGTATGACCCGATCCCATATATATACAAATACCTTTCAATCTCGCCGTGGCGTACGGCCCGATCCCATAAGAGTGGGAAAAATCACACATCGCTCGTGGAAAGTAAATTGCGAAGCGGTCACATACACACACAATATTCTTTTCTTTTCATATTATTTTCCATAAACAATTTCTTTCGTATTATTTCCCGTAAAACAATTCCTTTTCATATTACATTTCCGTAAAACGATTCCTTTTCATATTATTAAATTCCCATAAATCTCAGAAGAACAAGTCTACGTATAACAAGATTTCATATCATATAAAACGTTACAACGAAGAACATAAGGCATGTTGTGGGCCCTAAAACTACCCGACATGGCATAATAGATGCTACGTACGGACTCTCGTCACTTTGTACGCACGTAGCCCCCAAAACAAATACACATAGCATATAAATAACCTATGGGGACAATACATTCTTACAAGGTTAGAAAGGAGACTCACCTCGTGTCGAATCTACCTCTCGGACTAAGAACGCGCCCGCAACTCCAAACTCTACCCCCGAGGACTCGAAACTGAGTCGATTTTCTTGACAATACCTTTAACACACGTCAATTGCGATAACACGTAACGGAAAGATCGGAGTAGAAAAAATCTGTATGATATTCTTGAGAAAGATTGCACCGTACTCCATTATAATTGCAAAATCTCACTTTGATTTTAATTGTTGGATTGTGGTTGAAAGACGTTCTATTGGCGGCTTGAAGAACGGCTAATGTTCTGATTTGTAATGGCTTTTTACTTATCAATTCATGGCTAACCATTCTAATTGTAAGAATGGATAGATTCAGATTGTAATGATTATGTACAATATATAAGGAATGAAGGGAAATGTGTAACTAGCACATTGAATCATTGTGCCACCTAATTCTATGGTTTTAAGAGTCACACTTTGATTAAGACTTGGCTTCCACGTGAGGATCTTACCCTTATCCTATCATTAAACACTAATTATCTTAATAAATTTCTAATCACCCACAAAAATCAATAACTATCTGATTATCACATAATTAGAAATTATCTCAAATTACGTAAAATACTACTTACTTTTAATACACATTACTATCATGGTAATGGAGTATCTTGTATGGTACTAGTCCATAAATACCAGGTATTTTAGCTCGGGCCGTATTTTATTCCAAAATGTTAAAGCTCGACGAAACTCATTTAGGGAAACGGGGTCCGATAACGCAAAACGACCGGTCGGGTCATTACACCCTCGTCCATACAATTTCAGACGTCCCGGATGTTCAGGCCCCATGATAGATGCAAATGCATCTATGGACTCATTGTCATTTTCGTTTTGTTGTGCTTCAATTTCCTCCATTTCAGCCTTCAAAACAAATTCAAACAAATAGAACAAGTAAATAAAAAGTAAACTAATAAAAACAAATAATTGATCTCGATATAACATCAGTTAAATATAATTCGCACAATTTTACTAATTGTATCTTCATCCGAGCACCTGTATGATCGCCCAACTTTCCTTTTTCTTGTAGCTACAAACACTTCCTTTGCCGATAAAGGATACGAAGTTTCCTTATCGTTTTCCTAGTTACATAGTTACATGAAAGTGAGTTAGCATTCGTGGTGATCTACCATGTACTAAACAAGAGCAGAAATTGAGAAATTGTGTGCCATTATTTGCTAGTTACACACCAACTTAGAGCGTACTAAAGCAAAACTTCTTTTTCCAGCAGTGTGAGGATCCTTCAACTTTTTCCGGTTCTCACAATTATTTTGGGACATTCTCTGCAAGAAGAAAGAAACATCAAACAACTTATAATAACAAGTATTGACTTCACATTTCATATTGACTTCTAGATTCATCTTAGCTATGTCTCTCTACTGGTGTTAGTATAGAGTTTCACTGAAGAATGATATTGTCTCATTAATACCAATAAAATTAGAAAAACTGCTATTAAATACAAATGTGGCAGCGGTTAAGCCCTACGTTTAAACAAAATATGCTTACAATTTGATAAACGTAGAAGTGTAAATGGTTAGAGACACTCAAATTGACTAAGATATTATAATAACAACCAACGCAATCAACTAGTTATAAGATAGATCTTAAATAGTTGACGATTCGATGTTGAAATTGAGCACCCCAAATACTATATGACCATATATAAATGCAAAAACAATTCAACTAGGTACATTAGTTCCCAAAATACTATATCCCAAAATAGACGTGACATACATTTCTAAATCATGCATTAGTATTCCGCACAGACGTGACATATCACCTTGTTTCTCTTGTAGTTTCTTTTTTCTTTTTGTTTTCTTCCACTCAACAAAGACAAAATTTCGAGTAAATGGAAATAGGCAAAGCAAGGCACAATAACCAAAACCAAAGGTCCACACAGAACAACACAACAATTACATATATGCTTTTACGATATGTCGACGACCATATGACAACACAACAATTACAGACCAGTGTTTCAGCTCTTTTTGGGCAGAATTTTTCTGGAAATAAATCGCTAGCATTTCGGCACTTTTTGGACGTTAAAAAAAAGAATAAGAAGAAGAAGAAGAAGGAGTAAAATAAGTACACATACCAGGAGTTTCTCTGAGTTCCAATACCTAAGGAGTTCCTTAAACTGAGAAGCTGGAACATCTTCAGGGATATTTTGCAATCGAGTTTCATCATTGTGATATGCATCAAAGTGATCTTATTTCAATCTACACTTGTGCTTTCTCCAGGCAGCTTGCACTGATTCCAAAGTATATTTTTTTCCAGCTTCAGGAATATCATATTTATCCTACAATTCATGTCAAATCTGTTAGTGTAGAAGATATGAGAATTTCAACCAAAAATTGAAAATTAAGAAGTTCAGACCTTGGTATATTCCCATATATCCTCTTTTGTGTCCATCTTCCTCCAATCCAAAATATCAAGAGGACATAGAGTCACATTCCTTGCCAATGTGCCAAGGAAGCTTCCAAACTCTGTCACAACTTTATCACTAGGATCAAAGGGTTGATTTAAGTAGTTAAGTAAAATCACTTTACGCTCTTGGCGTCCATGTACATTTTTCATCTTTGTTATACCTCTTTTTCTTGGCTGAATAGAAGGGCCTACAATTATATGAACCAAATAAATAAACACCAAATCAGTATTGTTGATACGTTGTTTATGACTGCAATAGGATGTAAATATTTTTAGATAAAATCTATAAGTTATTACCTTGTTCTTCAGATTGTTCATCTACAGTAGAAGTTGTAGAATCCAACAGAACTTGTTCCTCCACTTGTTCATCTATTACTTGTGTGGAAGGAGTGGTTGATCTAGTTTGTACATGATCTGCTACTCCTGAATATTGTGACAGTGGCAGATTCTCTTCAATGATATTCGGACGCTCTTTGTTTGATTGTTTAGCTGGAACAACATATTTTGCAGGAGCGGTTGATCTAGTTTGTACATGGGCTGGCACATTCTCTTCAATAATATTCGTAAGCTCTTTCTTTGATTGTCTAGCGGGAACACCATATTTTTGGCTAAAAGAACTCCTTATTTGATTTTCCAAAGATGCCATTTTTCCAGGTTTTGCGTATGTCGCACTTGTCTTTATTTTGGGCTTTGAAGGTCTTTCTTGACTCATGTCTATCAGAATCTGATCAAGAATACAAAAACAAATTATCTCTAATAGGTATTATATAAAAGACATCAAGTATCATGACTTATTGTCCTGGATTTATTGAATGGAAACAAACTAAACTTGAATTGAAACATATTAAAATAGCTCCAAATATCAGACTAAAGTTTCAATTACTTAGCATATTACAAAAGCTTGAAACTGAAACAAACTAAGACAATGAAGTTTCAATTATTTAGCATATTACAAAAGCTTGAAACTGAAACAAACTAAGACAATGAAGTTTCTGAAGTTTCAATTACTTAGCATATTACAGAAGCTTGAAACTGAAACAAACTAAGACAATAAAGTTTTTGAAGTTTCAATTACTTAGCATATTACAAAAGCTTGAAACTGAAACAAACTAAGACAATGATGTTTTTGAAGTTTCAATTACTTAGCATATTACAAAAGCTTTAAACTAAAACAAACTAAGACAATGAAGTTTCTGAAGTTCCTTCTTCAGTCATCAACCTCCATCCAATACCAATCCGTATCATCTAAATCATCCTCCTCTTCTGATATTTCCACATCTGTATCTTGAGAATGTTGTGCATCAACTGTCATATCAATAACATCAAGAGGTACATCTTCTCTCGACCATCTAATATCAATGTCGACCAAACTATTTGAGGGACCGGCATCATCATTAGGCTCCCTCCAAAATGTCTCCCCAACATTAGGAATATTTTCTTCCTCCAAATCATACAAATCAACAGGGACTTTATTCCTTGCACAATAAACATCCTTCTCAATTGGATCCTCTACATAAAAAACTTGGTGGACTTGAGATGCCAATACAAAAGAGTTGTCAGTACTACATAATCGGTTAAAGTATACCCGGGTTAACCCATATTCATCAACTTCATTACGAAACCAATCACATCTAAACAATACGACAATGAAGCGGCCCCAATAATCAATCTCAATGATATCTTGAATAGCTCCATAGTACAAAACCTGTCCATCAATGAGATTTTGGTCCCTAGCAATAGCAAAACTATCAGTTGTTGCTGACAAAGTCACTCCACTATTCTGTGTCTTCAACGGGCCATCCCGCGTCATTGTATGAAATAAGTAGCCATTGATAAAATATACAGTATATCATTTGGCCAATGTATTATGCCCTTTAGCTAGCCATCGCAAATGATTGGGCACGTCAATGCCTTTTACTTTCTCTTTAAACCAGTCGGCAAAGTTTTGACTATGATTTCTTGCTCTTACCCATGCATTTGATATAGTATGATTATCAATTAAATTCTTATGTTCCCTTCAAGCCATATGTTTCAAATTTTATCATTAGGACTTTATCAATTAAATTTAAAAATCATAAAATATAAAATGAAATAAAGCTATAATACAAGTGATGGTAATATATTTTATCTTACATGATAAATGCCTCCACTTGTTCATGTTCAGTATTGAAGAGAGCATATCTATGTGACTCAGAACATAACTGCAAATCCATAGCAAAAATCTTTCCCTTTATTTTTTTCTTACTTCCAATTGGATGGCCTATTTTGGAAAAATAGGTGACAATTTTGCTCCTTCAATGTCCCCATCATCCTCAATTTGGTACCTACTGAATCTTGTCTTCACCCCATCATGTAGGTATCTCGAACAAAAGACCAAGCACTCTTCGGCTAGAAACCCTTATGCAATTAACGCTTCTGGATGAGCTCGATTACGAACAAACGCCTTATATTTGCACAAATTTCTTTTAGTAGAATACATCCAACGACAATGAGTTGGACCCCTAAGCTTAATTTCATTTACTAAATGAACAGGCAAATGAGGCATTATATCAAAATAGGTAGGAGTGAAAATCATTTCAAGCTCACATGTAATATCATTGATTTCAGTCTGCCATCTATCAAGATCCTCTCGCCTTATAACCTTGGCACATATGGCTTTAAAGAAGTTACCCAACTTAATCAATGCCAAAGAAACATTCTTGGGTAATGATTTTCTAACAGCAACTTGGAGCAAGTAATGCATTATAAAATGAGCATCATGACTCTTGTACCCGGATATTTTCATCTCTTTCTCATGCACACAACGTGATATATTCGAGGCACACCCTTTTGGCAATTTGGCATTTTTAAAGACGGTGCAAAATCGCCTCTTCTCTTCTGGATTCATGTAGAAACAAGCTTTAGCCAAAGATATTGTTCCACTTACAACATCTTGTATTGGTTGAAGCTCTTTTCGTATTCCCATTTCTTTCAAATCGTAACGAGAATTTACATGATCTTTTGACTTTCCATCTATCTCCAATAATGTCCCAAGAACACTATCACATATATTCTTCTCAATGTGCATCAGATCAAGATTGTGCCTCAATTTGTTAGTTTTCCAATATGGTAATTCAAAGAAGATGGATCGTTTCTTCCATGGACCCTTGTTATCCCGAGACCTTTTCTTTTGGCCCTTTCCAAAGACATTCTTGAATTCACGCAACTCTTCGATCACTTCTGTACCTGACAAAGGAGTGGGTGCAAGTCTATGATCCTCCTTACCATCAAATGATTTCTTATCTCTTCGAAATGGATGTTCAGGAGGCAAAAATGTCCGATGACCCATGTAGCACATATTACAACCATGTTGAGATTTTGAGAGCATGTGCCATAATTACATGTGGGGCATGCAAATTTTCCCTTTGTACTCCAACCAGAAAGCATTGCTAGTGCAGGAAAATCACTAGTTGTCCACATTAAGGCTGCACGCATTTGAAACATCTGGTTAGATTTAGCATCAAATGTTTCTACACCGAATTCCCATAGCTCTTTTAATTCAGCAATTAGTGGTTGTAGATACACATCTATATCATTTCCCGGAGATGAAGGACCTGGGATGATCATTGACAACATTATATACTCTGGCTTCATGCAAATCCAAGGCAATAGATTATAGTTCATTAACATAACATGCCACGTGCTATGGGAAATACTCATTGTTCGAAACGGGTTGAAACCATCAGTTGAAAGACCCAATCTAATATTACGAGGGTCGCTAGAGAATTCAGGGTGCAAGGAGTCAAACTCCTTCCAAGAATCACCATCAGCAGGATGTCTTATATTTCCATCATTCGGTCGTTCAGTGGCATGCCATCTCATAGCTGAAACTGTTTCGGGACACATGAATATCCTCTGAAGGCGAGGCTTTGATGGAAAGTACCTTAAAACCTTTGCGGGGATTTTGGTCTTTTTATTAGTCAAGACATTAACAACATTCTTCCATCTAGAAGACCCACACATAGAACAAGTATCTACATTAATATTGTCATTCCAAAATAACATGCAATCATTAGGACATGCATGTATTTTTTCATAATGAAGACCCAAATATTTTATCATGCTTGTTGCCTTGTAGAAAGACTCGGGTAGCTGAGCAAATGGAAATGCCTCTTTTAACAACTCCAACAAGTCTGTGAATGACACATTACTCAACCCGTGAATGCACTTAAACAAGTACAGGTGAACCGTAAAACCCAATTTGGAGAAATTCTCACACCCTGGATATAATTCTTCTTTTCCTTTTTCTACTAATTTAAAGAATCTTTTTGCATCTTCAGAAGGTCCATCCCTCACTCTTTGGTGTCCCAAATCATCCTCAACATTTCAAAATGCATCATGAAGTAATCCATCAATATCTGCGTTCCATCTCGGAACCTTCATCATTATTGCTTGGGCATGGAGCCTTTCTCGAGGAAAAAAATTCCCCGTGGAAAACTCATTTGGTGTATCCATGAACAAACTCATTAGCAATTAAGTGATCCTCCACCACATTCCTATAATGCCATAAACAATTAGCACACTCTTTACAAGGGAATAATATTTCATTTCCTTGAGAAGCTCGTTCAAACGCCTTATCAAGAAAATTATTTACTCCTTGTATGTACTCATCAGTTGACCTTCGGAGGCTCAACCACCTTTTATCTCCGTTATCCATTAAATTAGTTTTATCCTATATGACACCAAAACAATCAGTATAAATATGGTTTATATACTTTCAATCGAAAAAATCAGCTAATAAGTAAGAGGAAGGGCATTATATCTTTATGTTAAAGCTGGGCAACATAAAAACAATGAAAGAGAACTAGGCAGCGTATCAGCGAAGAGGAGAAGACTTAGAAAGAAGAACCGAAGTTAAAAAAAAAATTCGCCAGCATTTCGCTGCTATTTGGACGCTGAAACAGTGAAAAGAAGAAGAAGAAGAAGAAGAAGAAGAAGAAGAAGGAGGAGGAAAGAATCATCACATACCTGTTGCCGCTAAATCTTTGTTGAAGTTGAAAAGGGGGCCCTAATCGCTGTTGTTGCTGGTCGTGTTTTAATAGAAGTACATTGATCCCTTCTTTTTTAATTAAATAGGCTGGCAGCTTCACTCGCTTCGCTGCTACACCAAAAAATTCAACGACCTATATATTCTTTCTCTGTGTAGCTAATTTGCGAGCAGCACCTGAGAAAAAATAAGAAGGCAAAGGTTTAATGATGTCCAAGAAAGGAGGAAAGACAAGAGGAAGGGGGCAACCAAAGACAAGTAGGGACATCACTGCTTCATTTTCCAAATACATATCACAATTTGCAAACAATTACTGCAAATTATTGTCTTCATAAATAAGATGAGGCATCTAATACACCAATAGGTACTAGGCATGTGCATTTGGATCGGATATCCGAAATCCGATCCGATCCACTCTATTTCGGATTTTCGGATTTTCGGATTGGATGAGGATTATGTTTTTAAAAATTTCGGATTGAATTCGGATTGGTATGATTTTAATCCAATCCGATCCGAAATCCGAAATTATGAGTTATACCATTGTGTTATCCTCTCTTTAGTACAACTGTGCAGAACATGAACTTGACTTCAGCAACAACAAGCAACAATATGGTTCCAATATTACTGCCTAATTGGTCTTCTAGCTTGCTAAGTTCTAATTATCTATCATCATCAGTGAGTTTTTTGCTTTTCAGCTCATTACAATCAAGGGTTAATTATCACACAAGAGAAGCTGCAATAAATATTGGTGATTACTTTGTAAATGGTTTTACTTTAGATAGATTAATCCAGCAGCAACAAGCATATGATCAACAACCATACAAATTGGTTCACTCCAATATATTTGTTTAGTTTCAGAAAGTCAGAAGTAACTATATGAAATGAATTGCTAAAAGCATCTGCAAGTTTTAACCTCTCAGGTGTAAAATAGATAATGCATTCAAGTTAAAAATTAGTAAATAAACAGTTGAGTATACAAATTTTTGTTAAACTTTGGATCGGATTCGGATTGCCTTTTTCAGAATCCGAAATTCGTAATCCGAATCCGTATACTAAATCCGATCCAATCCGATCCATGCACAGCCCTACTAGATACATCTAGAGATAATTTAATTAGTCCATATGAACCTAACACACCACAAGCATCTTATGATCAAAGGGATGGGAACAACACAAATTCCAGGGTCAGAATCAAAATTTACCCTAAAATTAATCTGACTATCAGGGATTGGAAATGGTATCAGACAACATCATTTTTAACAAGACAAGACGACCACAACGGTCCACTGGTGAACAGGTAATTGACAAGAAAGAAGGTTATAAGCATTATGCGCCGAAACTTCTGTATTGAAAACTTTAACCTACAGAAAGTGTCTCTACTCAGCTTATAATCTTTGTTAAAACAACTAAAGCATCCTAGCAGAAATACATTTGTGGAATCACAAGCCGAAATTGAACCCCATATTTCTTTCTGTTTTTTTAAGTGGCAAATTTTTCCTAATATTTAAAGTAATTGCACAAGGTTCCAATTACCTTTATTAGTGTATACCGCGAGGGACACTAAGCAACTAAAATACAAGCAAAAGAGCCTAGATAAATCACCTGATAGTCATTTAGACTTCTGTGGCTACTTAATAGTGTGTGAACTATTAGAGCACTCAACTATAACCACAAAGTCTTCCAACCATTGTGTTTGCAAGGGTAAAAACTAGAAGCTACATAGAATTCAATGGAAATCTTACCTTTTATGGAACAACAATCAGATTCACTACAGAGAAATCAATGGAACTTTTGTGTGTTTGGTTGAATCTGTAATTCCAAAAGACCAGAAACCCATGAGACATAGCCTCATTCACTCTGTATTCAAAGCTAAGGTATATTACCATATAACTGCTAAATTCTACCATGCATATACACAAACAGAGAAGATCAGTCCAATATGAATCAAGAACAGTCACACATCCAATAATCTGAAGAACTTATCCAGATCCATTTACACATATAGTCGGGAATCCAAAAAACTACATAAATGGCCAACCAAAAATTTCATAAGGGAATACATGTCATCAATCAACCATTCACCAACAAATACATGTCATCAATCAACCATTCACCAGGCAAATAGATATCACTATCTCTAATCTATCTATATAAAATACAAGACAACATTAGTAAACAGTAGAGAGGACATAAATATGCATAAGAAATTATATAGAAATGGTAGTTCATTGAAGAATTTTCTATAAAGCTATATAAATATAGTTTTCCATATTCATGTAATATAATTTTGTAGTTTTTCATTGGAAAGATGAGAGCATATGCTAAGAAAAAACACAAACAGACCTGATTGCTTCAATGCAAAATATTGCTATTCCAAGCGACTTTCCAAACCTCAGTTCTATATCAATTCAAGCCTCAAAAGCTGTAAAATATCACAAGACCCAAATCCTGCAAAATTGAACAAGTCACAATACAATAACAACAAGAGAATTTGCATGAACAAAAGTCTCAAAGCCCGCACAAACCAAAGAAAAGGATGGACAAAAACTAAAAAGATCTTTTCAGGGTTAATTGAAGAACAAAAATTGACACAATCATTTCCCGTCTTTGATCTTAGATACCAAATGAGTATACCAAATGAGTTTTAACTATGCGATAACACATGAAATGACAATTCAAAAAATAATAGTAATGGATAATGATCATAGTGATTTTTTTTATTTTTTTTGGTAATCCACTAGGCTGAGCGCCTAGGGCTAGTTTTTATTTAATTAAAAAATAAACATAACATAAATTAGTTTGTTGTCTCACAGGTTGTGAGACGATAGTGTACGTGAACTACATAGATCCTATTATCAATGTTGGGCTTGTGAGGCCCATTATTGATATTACAATATGGTCTACTAGTGATATGCAAACTACTATCTAAGAATTGTAGAAAAACTAGCCTATTACAAACATATCTAGGTACTGTATCCCCATATCTACTGATCACTCTTTATGTATATCTATGTGAGCTTCCTTCTTTAGTTGTTGCTTCCTTAAGCTTCCAGTATGCTGTCCCATGTCCCTCTCTTATGTTGTCCTCTCTTTTCCTCATCCATACTTGCCATAGTAGCCATAATACACGCTGTAACATCTTTGACGTATAGTGCTCTTTGTATATCATTCTACGATTGTGAGCCAATTTTCTTGAGGTGTCATACAATTTTGTATCCCAACAGCTGCTTGAGAACTGCTGCTTCCACAATGAGTTGGCCGTGATTTTTCCAGTTATTGTGGCCTTCCTTGTCATGTATACTCCTTCCCTAGCTTGTCTTGTAGTGGAATGAGTACATTGTACTAATACCACCACAAAGAATTTAGGCCAGGGGAGATGCATACGTACTAACTTGCGAACTGCTTCTTTGCACCACCTGCGAACCTCTGTGTATCTGTTTATGTTGTGAGCATCTGTGCGTGGGAATTGAGTACTATTTATGTTGTATTTTTGTGGATTACTTCTTGAACATATGAGGTGTTACCCTCCTGCTGCAGAATCTGTCTAGCTGAGACCAATGAACATAGTTATTTGATTCTGCACATCTAGCAAAAAAATAAAGAGATTCAAAGTGTTGTAACCAATGCTGCAGCCAACAATGAGGTCATAAACCAAACAAGAATCTTAGCATCATTTTGCAAATACATTTGCTGTAAAGTTGTACAAAATCTAGAAGGTTATTATACAACTGAAATCACAGTTTTCAGAAAAAGGAAGATTAAAATAAGAAAATGAAACATTAGAAAACCTTTTTCCACCTGTCTCCTTTCTCTTGGTCGGAATTACTGACTTCCACAAAAAAAAGGACTAGAGATTAGAACCCAACAACATAAGGCATGATAAGAAAACTATCATTTGCTAAATCTCTGCATGAATTAAAATACTGCACATATTTCAACTACATTGCACTTATAACAAAACACACACATACAAAGTCTAGAAAGTTTCATTAGACACACAAAAAAGAGGAAAACGAAGAAAACCCATGAAAATACTTAAACCACATTCAAAGAACTACATTGCACAGGTAACAATGAGGACTGTCTACGGAACATCTTCAAAAACAACATGCAAAGTCAAATTCAAGACTCAGTTTTATGCTTTGAGGAAAATGGAGTGGCCGACTTAAAAGGGTTTCATTGTTCCATAGTATCTGAATACACAATTCCCATTACACTTTTCTTGATTCTGAAATTTTTTTTTACCTTTCATTTGAGTGCATCATTATTCTTTCAACATTTTCTACTGATCATTCTCATTCAATTCAGATTCTTTTACGAATCAAAAAGGAAGAAATACCAGAACAGAAGCATAAATGCAGGTTTTGTAACCATAGTTGCAGTATTGGGAGGTCACATGCGTGTTCATTTAGACTTGATTTCAGCAGAAAAGAAGCAGAAAATTAAAGCTGAAAACAAGATGGGTTCTTTAGAAGAAGAAGAAGCTGATAATCATTTCGAAGATTTGAGCATTTCAGAGCAATCTGACAGTAGCATGAGTCAAGAAAAGGCCAATAATATCATTACCAACGATGTTGATGATATTGACTCAACTGGTTATGGTTTAAGAGAAAATCCAAGAAAATCTTGGAGGGTTTCTGAGTTAAAGCCTTGCTCTTTGCAGTCAAATGCCCTTATAAAAAAGCCTTGCTCTTTGAAAACGAAAAACCTCTGTAAAGAATGTGGCAAAGAATTTTCCTCTACACAAGCTCTAGCAGTTCATATAATCTATCAAAATTAGCTAAAACTAAAACCTAAAGCTTAAATGAGGCGGATGAAGAACCAGTCAAGAGTTGAAATTGAAACCCTAATGTACGACAAAACAGAAATAAAAATGAGGTAGTGAGCACCTGATTTGGGGGAAGGATGTCGTTATACAGACTTCAGAGTGAAAGAGAAAGAGGATTTTGGTGTGAGAGAGAAGGGACGGTATAATTTGGGGTATAAGATTTGGGTGTATCGACAACGTTAGTGGGAAAGGGTGATAAAATTTTAAACCTAATATTTATATTATTAAATTAAAATTACTTAAAAATAATAGAAACATGTGTTATTTGGGCGGGTTTGGCGAAATTGACAAGGGAAAATACGGAGGGAAAAAAGAACTGTTACGATAAAATTATTATCAATAAAACAGTTCCATAAATAGTTCTATTGGGACGGTTTATAGAACCGTTGCTAAAAAATGGTTTATGGTAATGGTTTTGTTACAACTGCAACGATTTTGTAGCGGTAGTGTGCTGATATCACCTAAAATCTATTGGAACGGTTGCAACCGTTACAATATAATGTCAATGGCAACGGTTTGTAAAACGTTCCAGAAATAACTGTTTCCATAGGCCCATTTTCTAGTAGTGTACGTTCAAACCTTGAGTAAAGGCTTGGACAACCCAATCATCTGCGATCGGGGGTAGGTCCCTACGTTCCATCTGGAACCGAGAAACAAATTTCCTTAACATTTTGTTGTCCTTCTGTTTCACTTTGAAGAGGTCCGACTTCCTAGTCGAAACCTTCATTGCTCTAGTGTGTGCTTTGACGAAGGAATCTGCAAGGATGGCGAACGAATCGATGAAATTGGGTCGGCAAATTATGGTAGCATATCATCGCCCCCTTCGATAATGTTTCTCCAAACTTCTTCAACAGAACGGACTCAATCTATTAATCTTCTAAGTCATTCCCTTTATTGCGAATGTATAGGAAGTGACATGCTCATTAGGGTCGGTGGTCCTATTGTACTTGGGAATTTCTGGCATGCAGAACTTCTTCGGGATGTGATTTGGAGCAACACTTGAGGAGAAAGGCTTATGCACGAACTTATTCAAATCTAGTCCCTTTAGAATCAGTGGTTCCCCCGGTATTTGGTCAACCCGGGAGTTGTATATTTCTACCTTTTTGTTATTTGCCTCAATCTTCTTTTCCCCGGATTCGATCCGCTTAGTGAGCTCCTCGAGCATTTTCATAATGGCGGGGTCTGTCTCCGATTCATTGGCGTTCAATCTCTCCGGTACAGGTTCGAACCTTTGAACAACTTCTAGTGAGGGCTCGAGTTCGACCCCACTCGGTGCTGATTTTGTCATTGCGTTATAGCAGCTTATTGAGACTGTAACATTTCAAACATCAGTTGGAGGCTGACTCCACCGTCTTCTCCGCCTTGCGTACTTCGACCACCTGATCGAACTTCCCTACGTATGCTATCTTTAGGATCAACTAGATTTGAATTTAGAGTGACATGTGAACTGACATCGACAAGATTTGCAATTGGTACTCCCTTGAGGATAGTCTGAGGCACTTCTATCCCAGGGGCGGTTATATTGTTGTTTTCCCCATGAAAACCAAGGCCGTTGTTGGCGTGTGCGGGTACTGTTAGTGAGTTCGACATGCTGGTCCTGAAATCAAAAACACTTACAAGAACAAGCGCAACGTAGTGTGTGTGTGTGTGTTATGAGAATTAACACCAGGCAAGCACTATTATCCTTAGCCCCAGGGTGGGCGCCAAACTGTTTACCCTTAAAATCGGATAACAATTAAACTTATAATGTGGTTTTAAGGATACGTGATTTTACCTAATATCAGTTGATAAATGCGATGATTAATAATAGAAATTGGCAATTGTCACGACCCCAAATCCTAACAGGCCGTGATGGCGCCTATCGTGGAAATAGGCTAGCCAACCATCACCTTACTACGCTTTTGTTCAATTATAAGAGTTCACAATTCAATAATAAGCATGCAACCATATCATCAAATAATATAATTAAGTCTTAGCGTTCCCATATTAGCCTAAACAAACCTCCCACGAACTGGAGTCAATAGTCATGAGCATCTAAGAAGAAATAAATCTAACTCTGCTAAAACTATAATATATGTCTCTGATTCAAATACTAAAGCTAAATAAGGAAGGGAAATGGAGAAGCTGTGGACACTTGACAGCTACCTCGAAATCCCGTGAACTGCTGCTAACGAACAAGGCAGCTATTGCTCCAAATCGGTACCTGAATCTGTGCACAAAGGCACAGGGAGTCTTTATGAGTACGCCAACTCAGTAGTAATGAAAATAAATCGCAGTCTGAGTAATATAAATGTCACGACCCAAAACCCGGTTCAGATCGTGATGGCACCTAACGGCAAGGTTAGGCAAGCCAACATATGAATCCTTAGGAGAAACTACCCCAAAACTCGATTTTCCAGTTATTTACAATTTATAACAAATATAATGCGGAATATAACAGCGATACGAGGTCAGGCCGTAGATACAAGCTGAACCATAGCTAGGCCAAATATGTACAACCCCGAAACCCAACATAACTACAACAAGTGTGTGTCAGGACTAGTGTCACAGTGTCAACGGGCGGCTACATAGATACAGCAACTGAAATATATATATACAAAAATACAGGCCGCAGTCTGGAACAAAAGACTGAGCAAAATGAAACTAGAAGGCTCTAGAGGTGCTGTCAGGATGACGCCAAGAAGACAGCTCACTGTAAGGAGTGACACCGCGATCAGTATCTATCAGCAGACGGACAACCAGACGGACCAGCCTCAACACCTGCACAACAAAATGCAGAAAAAGAAAGAAAGTGCAGCATGAGTACATATAAACGAATATGTACCCTGTGAGTATCCCGTCTAAACTCGTAAAGAGTAGTGACGAGAGGTAGAATATATACTCACTAAGGTCCAGTACGTAATAAAGTAAAGTACACGCCGAGCAATAAATCATGTGAGAAAATACATCAAGTATATGGACATGTAATCAACAAACAGGTAACTAATCTCAAACATAACCTTTCTTTGTAAGCTGATCATATGTATCACTTGTTTTCTTTATCATTATCTGAAATGTCTTATCTTATTATCTCAATTGTTCACTTTCCAGTACTCAGTACCGTTTCTCAACTCACCATCGTACGATCCCAACTCAATGCAAACTCATGTATATATATGTATAACCGACACAGACAAGACTATCGGCCGAAGTCATATGGGTGGGTCATAAGGACTGACTTGGTCATAAAGCTCCACACGCTCGCGAATCATACCTGCGAGTCGTGCGCTGACTCAATATCTCCACGCTCTCGAATCATACATGCGACTCGTGGGCCAATATCTCTCCCCGCTCGCGAATCATACCTGCGACTCGAGGGCAAATGACATAAATATATATACGCTTCCGATCACGAATCATACCTGTGACTCGGAGCCAATGATGCAAAGTAAAACCCTCCCCGATCACGAATCATACCTGTGACTCAGGGGCCGATGAAAATAGTAGTATAATTCTTCCCTGATCACGAATCAAACCTACGACTCAGGGGCTGGTAAAATAAGTCTGATTTCTCCCTGATCACGAATCAAACTTGTGACTCAGGGGCTGATGAAAATAAGTGTAATTCCTCCCTGATCACGAATCAAACCTGTGACTCAGGGGCCAGTAATGAAAATATAAGTTCTCCCCGATCACGAATCATACCTGTGACTCGGGGGCCATGAATTCATGAATGTATATATATGCATATATGTAGACACCATGGTACCGACTCATCAACGCTCAACTTGATCAGATATTCGCATCTCTCTTGATAGTCAAAGTTAGGATTTTATATAAAATTATCCTTTTTTCTCATAATATCACCATGGTGGAACAATCCAAGTATAGGAAGGATTTACAATCACCTTCATTTCTGCTCACTAGCTCAGGATCAAGATTTATCTCATTTACTCTGTTTTCTTTATCAATTATATCCGGAGTAACACAATTAATCAATTGATGAAATTCATAATTCTTATCTGTATAATATGTACATTTAAATCAAGCTATCATAGCTCCATTTCATCATATATTGGCAAATAACTTGTACAATGCATCAGATAATATCAAACAAACAGCTAGAACATGCTCGTGGGTCCTACGGCTACCCAACATACAATATAGATGCCACGTACGGACTCTCGTCACGTGGTGCGTACGCAGCCCCCTCAACAACCACATTTAGCAACAAGGAGCCTAGGGGACATTTCCCCCTTACAAAGTTTGGAAAGGAGACTCACCTAGACAAGTACTCCTCCGATCAACGGACCAATAAACAAGACGCACGAATCCTCCGAATTACCTTCGATGGCTCGCAACTAGCCAAAAACACATAATTATATCAATTTAGGAGGAATCGAGGAGGATTTATCAAAGATTTCCCTTAAAACACATTCTTGACGTACTTGGAATATTCAACTCCGAGCCTCGGCGTCCGGAAAATTACGATTCTTGAATAAATGCGCTATACGTCGCCTAAGGATCAAGATTAACTCAATTAATCATCTTATAATGGCCCAAAAATCAGAAATTCAATATTTCTCAAAACCCTCTATTTTTACCAAGCCTTCCCATGAATTTTTATGGAATTTTCATGGATTATGGAAGTGGAATTCTTCAAGAATTGAAGTAATGAACATGAGGGAAGCCAAAGAATTACTTACCTAAGTAATTAGGCCGAAATCACTGCTCTGGAGCTCTTGGGGTGTGCAACAATGGAGGAAAAATTGTGTTTGGGAAGAAAATTCACGAAATGGGCCTTTTATATTAACTGCCCAGCAGTTTCCGCCCCTGCGGCCCTTGGTTCGCAAGTGCGGACTCGCACCTGCGGAAAAAGGGTCGCACCTGCGATGGGCCTGGGCCTTGGGTGTTCTCGCTTTTGCGGACTTTGGATCGCAGGTGCGGACTCACACTTGCGTGAAATTGGTCGCGCCTGCCATGGGCCTGTGCCCTAGGAAAAGTCGCGCCTGCAGAGCCTGGTCCGCTCCTGCGGAAGGAAGGTCGCTCCTGCGATTTGGCTTGGGCCCTGGGGAGGTCGCGCCTGCGGAGCCTGGTCCGCTCCTGCGGAGCCGCGCCTACGAGAAGAAGGCCGCTCCTGCGGCTGGAACCGCGCCTGCGATTGATTTTCCGTTGGTGCGAGCCTCGCGCCTGCGGCTCATGGACCGCAGGTGCGGTCACACTATAAGCAGCCACACCAGCTATGAAATTGCTGGTTTTTGACTCCGATTGGGGTCCGGGAGACCCCTGGGCCCACCCGAGCCCTCGACAAATTACACCAACCAATCCCAAATCACATGATGGATTTGCTCGAGCTCCCAGAACACTAAGAACATCATCCAAACTAGAAATCACTCTCCAAAACCCCTTAGTTTCAAACTTAAGTTTTCAAGAAAATTCAAATGGCTCACCAATACGCCGAACGGGTCTATACTGCTCGGAATGACCCCAAATTTTGCGGACAAGTCATAAATGACTATACGGAACTATTGCCAGTTCCGGAATTCCATTCGGACCATGATATCATGAGGTCCAATTCCAGGCTGAATTCTAAATCTTATGAAATCCTGAATTCCAATTCAGGTGCCGAAATACTCCCGGGTCATCAGAAACCCGAGGCGAACATACTCCCAAGTCCGAAATCATCATCCGGAGCTGCTGGAGCTGTCAGAACTCAATTCCGAGGTCGTTTGCTCAAAATGCTGCTCGGAACCAAAATTAGCCAAATAGGCTAGCCTTCAGGAACCAAGTGTTCCTGAACTGGCCAAATCACTTCTGAATCTCGAACTACCTGCCCACACAATACATAAGGCACGAGTAGCCGCTATGTAAAGATTCATTTTACGGGAACGGAGTCCCAACACACAAAACGACCGGCTGGGTCGTTACAATAAACACACAGAACAGGTACACAATTCCACAAACCAGTAAAACACCAAGTGTGATGACCCAAAAGGTCATCTTATGTAAATTTAATTATGACTGTGTTTCGAGGCCCCAAAAGCCTCCGTCAATCTCACCTCGATGTGCGTGCACATCCCGGGCGCGTAGCCGGGAAGCCTTTATGTGGAAACTTGATAAAGAGTTGAATTTATGATAATTAATTGAATAAAGTTGACTTTGGTCATCTTTTTTGGTAAATGGGCCCGGATCCATGATCTGACGGTCTGGAAGGTCCGTAGAAAAATATGGGACTTGGGCGTATGCCCGAAATCGAATTCCGAGGACCCAAGACCGAGAAATTCATTTTTAAAGAAAATTGTTTTCTGAAAATAATAAAGGCTTATAAAAATGAACCTTGATGTGAAACCTGTGTTGCCGGATCCGTATTATCGGTCCGGGTACTGGAACATGTTCAATATGTGTTATTTAAGTTATCTGTGAAATTTGGTAAGGAACAGACTTGATTTGACGGGTTTCAGATCAAAATGGGAAATTTAGAGTTAGTGAAGTTTTGAGGATTTTTATAGAACTTGAAATTTGGTTTGGAATGTAATTTTATGCTACCGAGGTCTGAATGCAATTCCGAGGCCGGGAATAGTTCTGTATAGGCATTTATGACTTTTCTGCAAAATTTGAAGTCATTCCGAGTAGTATAGACCCGTTCGGCGCATTGAAGTGAATTCTAGAATTTCTTAAGTTCTTAAGTTGATTCAATTTGGTTTTGGGGTCGAATTTTGAGTTTCATTGTTGTTTTTCATGTTCTGAAAGTTCGAGCGAGTCCGTATCATGAATACAGACTTGTTGGTGTCTTTGAATGGGGTCCCGAGGGGCTCGGGTGAGTTTCGGACTCCTCGAAGTTAATTCCAAAACACCAGAATTTTTCTGTCTGATTTTCTTCAGTGCGTTTGCAGGCAATCAACTGCGATCGCACAAGAGGTTGGACTTGGGGTGGGAAAATGACTTGTGCGATCGCACAGGTCTATCCGCGATCGCAGAGGGTATGCTTGGTCTGGGCCCTTTTTGTTCTCCGCGACCGCAGCTGATACGCTCAATTTATACTTTAAAAGAGTGCAAGCGATCGTTGTCAAATATAGTAACCCAACAAGGTTGGGGTCGAATCCCACAGAGAACAATATGAGGGCGATTAGGAATGCTAGAGAGTTATCACTTATCGCGCAATACCAAACAAATAAGATTTTGGGTTTTGATAATTGTTTATAGCTAAATATGAAAATATAAACTAACCTAAAAAGCAAGTAAAATGATCAATGGCAACAAGAATGAATGCATCGGGTATTACACTCAAGTAACGATCCAATGTATTTCACGATTTTACAAATACGAGTGAGTTATGTTAATTATCCACGGATAATATTGCTTAATTAGCTTTTCCCAAGGACTAACAAGACTTCCTAATTGAATTATTCCTAGCCCAAATTAGGAGATTAAGCACTTCCGGGTTTGGCTACAAGTAGTTCAATCCTATCCCTAGGTAGAATCTATAAAATGAGGGTTAAATCCTCAAGTTCTTGTTAATTAATCTTTCCCAACCCCAAATAATCTTTTCCAAAATTAATTCGGAGTTAATGGGCGAGTCCTAGGGTTAGCTAATCCCTTTGGAAACATTAAAGAACAAGAATAATTAAAATAACAAACACCCACTTCATAAATATAATAAAATCATTCAATACATAAGCACAACAAGGTATTTAATCCACACTTTCAATATGAATATTCCCATAAACAAGATTCAAGTGTTGGAAAAATACTACACACTTAGATATTCAATACAAAACAAGGAAATGAAGAAATAAACATAAATGGGTAAGAAATCCTTAACCAAAAATGATGAAATATTCAAGACCCAAGTGTGTGTGCAAAGTCTTAGCTTCAAGACTTGTTCTTCTCTATCAAAATTATATTTACAAAGCCAAAGATATGTCCAAAGATATCCAAAAATGACTGCTAGGTCGAGTATATGAATGGGTTGGGGATAAAAAATGTGAGATACCAAAACTGCCATGTTTTTGCCCAGATATTGTTCTCCGCGATCGCGAAACTATGTTTGCGATCGCGTAGGCATTGCTCCTGAAGTTCTGCGATCGCGTGACCACGTCTGCGATCGCGTAAGGTTTAGTCCTCAAGTTCTACGATCGCGTGTATCCTTTTGCGACGCGTAGTACATTTCAGAGCAGGGGTCACATTTCTTCTCCGCGATCGCATAATCAACTGTGCGATCGCGATTCACACTCTTGTTGACTTCTGCGATCCCAGGTCAAACCTTGCGATCACGAATAGCATCTGACTTCAGTCATTTTCCTTCATTTTGGCCTATTTTGACTTGATTTCTTCCATTTCTTCTCTAAATCACATAATACCTGAAAATTGCCAATAAACCTAAGAAAATGTCCTAATTTTCTATCAAAATTACACCAAAGTCTAAATATTGAGAGGAGATAAGTTGGTAAAATACCAACTTATCAGCAGCCCTCACCCCCGCGATCGCACAAAGCTGCCTACCCCCCCCTGCCTGCTACTCTCTGCGATCGCTAGCCTTCAACTGCGATCGCACTATGCTTCTTGAGGGCCCTGGGCAATTGCCACGTGCGAACGCACTTGCCCAGCTGCGATCGCATAGTACAAGCAGCTGGGCAGTGTATTTTAATACGGGACCTAGCCTATTTTCCCTCCATTTTCAACTTCCTCCTCAAGGTTTTGAGAGCATTTCAAGAGGGTGTTCCACCATTGTCATCAAGGTAAGTTAATTCCTTAGTTTTCATGATTTTAACATCAATTCCTAATGAAATTCCCTTCTAATTATCCTAAAAATTCATAGAAATTGATAGAAATTTAGGGATTTTGGGAAATTATGAATTACTCATTTTTGCCATGAATTCTAGCAAGGACTTGCATAATTATGATCCTTAGACTCCGGGTAATTGATTCCTTTTTTCGAAATCCGAACGTGTGGGCCTGGGTCGAAATTCAAAAAACCTTCAAGAATGCTTAATTTTGGGATTTCTTATTAATTCTCCTTCTTTGAGCTTAGAATTGATTCAATTATACTATATTTGCCTAGTTGCGAGCCGTCGAGTGTAGATTTCGGAGATTCGGGCGCATCCTTGAGCCGAGGGATGATTTCGTCACGAGGTGAGTCTCCTTTCTAACCTTGTAAGAGGGAATTTCCCCCATAGGTAACTCTGAATGATATGTGTACTTGTTTGGGGGCTACGTACGCACCAAGTGAAGAAAGTCCGTACGTAATGGCTATTATTGCTTTGTCCGGGTAGTTAGGCCACAACTTGTTCATTGTTTCCCCTATCGCAATGCAATTATGCTCTGTGCTTCTGTTGTGATTGGTAATGTTTCATATGAAGGATAGTGATACTTGACTCGTTTCCATTGTTCTTGTATTATACCATGGGATCGGTCCGTACGCCACGGCGGAGTGATGAGAGTGATTATACTATGGGATCGGGTCGTATGCCACGGCAGAGTGATGAGAGTGATTACACTATGGGATCGGGCCGTACGCCACGACGGAGTGATGAGAGTGATTATACTATGGGATCGGGCCATACGCCACGGCGGGGGTGATGAGAGTGATTACACTATGGGATCGGGTCGTACGCCACGGCGGAGTGATTACACTATGGAATCGGGCCGTTCGCCATGGCGGATGCAGGACTTGCTTGATTTCAACCGTACTTGGATACCTCATATTGATGCATTTCGATGTTTATTTGTCTTACATGCCTACTGCTTTCCTTATATTCTGTCTGTTATTATCACTATTGGACCGTAGTGAGTATCGAGTCGACCTCTCGTCACTACTTCTTCGAGATTAGACGGGATACTCACTGGGTACATATTTATTTATGTACTCATACTGCACTTTATTTTCTTTTCTGTACTTGACGGTACAGGTCCGGAGGCTGGTACGTCTGATTATCAGGCCGGTGCTAGATATTGATAGTGTGGTCATACTTCACGGTGAGCTGCTTTCCCTGCGACTTCCTAGCAGCACCCTGGAGTTCTTTTGTTATATTCTCTATCCATTTCATTCAGACTGAGACTCTGTATATATTGTAGTCATTGTATATTCAGTAGTTGCCTGTGACACTCGTGACACTAGTTCCTGGCAAACACGCAGTTTGTATTTTGGGTTTTGGGCTGTGTATCTGTATATGTGCTTCGGTTTGGCCCTGTTCCTTCATATTTTTATGATTTTAAGGTCGTATTATACTAGCATTATGTTAATTGTTTAAAATTGATAATTTCCGACATGTTTAGATCAGACGGGCAAGGGGATATCATCTAGTGTTTCTATATTGGCTTGCCTAACCCCATTGTTGGGCGCCATCGCGACCTGAATTAGGATTTGGGTCGTGACAACGTGGTATCATAGCTTTAGGTTCACGTAGTCTCACGAGTCACGGGCATACCCAGTAGAGTCTTGCGGATCGGTTTGGAGACGTCTGTACTTATCTTCAGGAGGCTATAGGGTGTTAAGAAACTCCTCTTTGTTCATATCCTATCGTGCAATAGATTATGTACTCAAATTGATCTTTTACTCTCTCACAGATGGTGAGAACGCGTGCTTCTCATGTTCTTGATCCAAGGGGGACGCTACCCCCACCGCTCGAGGCTATGGTAGGGGCAGGGGTAGGGCTCCTGTTCGAGGTAGGGGACGAGGGCGTACCAGAGCTGTACCAGTTGCACTGCTTGAGGATCCTATTATCGAGGAGCAGTATGAGTTGCCTCCAGTTGCTCCTACTCCAGCGGGTTTTATGACGGCGCCAGGCTTCCAGGAGGTCATGGGCCGCATGTTGAGATTTATGGACACTATGTCCCAGGCATGCGTACTTCCAGCAGACCTTGCTACTTCCCAGGCGGGAAGGGGAGTTCAGACCCCTACCGCTCAGGCCACCGGATAGGCAGCAACACATCACACTCCGGGTACACCACCTGTGGATGGAGTTCAGCCTATCGTAGCACAGCCAGATCTCAGGCCAGTCGCAGAGGGTGACCAGCAGAAGATGCTTGATAGATGGACCCGACTTTGCCCTCCAGTATTCGGGGCTGAGAGGGGTGAGGATGCCCATGATTTCATTGACAGGTGCAGGGACAAACTGCACAATATGAGGACACTAGAGTAACATGGGGTGGACTTCACCACATTTCAGCTTGAGGGTAGAGCTCACCGCTGGTGGAAATCATATGTTCTTAGCAGGCCAGCGGATTCTCCTTCTGTCACTTGGGGTCAGTTCACTCAGCTATTCTTGGACAGATACACTCCACCGTCCGAGAGAGAGGAGCTTCGGGGTCAGTTTGAGAGGTTAGAGCAGGGGCAGATGTCTGTGACGGATTATGAGGCGAGGTTTTCAGAGTTATCTCGCCATGCTCTTATAATATTGCCCACTGATGCCGAGAGAGTGCGGCGATTCGTGGCAGGTTTACATCCGGGTATCAGGACCTCCATGGCCAGAGAGGTAGAGATGGGTACCCCATACCAGCTTGTAGTCGAGATAGCTCGACAGATTGAGGGCTACCGTACGAGGAGCAGGGTCAGCCAGGTCAGCCAGGTCAGCAGGGTCAGCAGGACAAGAGGGCCAGGTTCACTGGTGACTTCAGGGGTGCTCCAGCTAGGGGAAGAGGTCAGTTCGGAGGCGGCCAATTCAGTAGGCCTTCATATTCAGCACCTCCACTACCTTCTAGGGGTATTTCAGTAAGGCCATGGTTTAGTGCCATGCCAGAGCGCTCTTACCATCCACCAGCCATCCAAGGTGCACCCAGCGGTTACTCCAGCCGTCAGAGATCCTCCGATTCCTATTTCAGTGCCTTGTCAGATGATTCTTACCGCCCTACGGCTATTCAGGGTTCTTTCTCTTCGGCGCAGCGAGTAGCAGTGCCAGGGGGTTGCTTCGAGTATGGGGAGCTGGGTCACACCTGGAGGTTTTGTCCCAGGTATCGGAGCAAGGCCGTGCAGCAGGGTCACCAGCCTATGATTTCAGCACCAGCAGTTCGACCACCTAGGGGTAGGGGTCAGGTTGGCAGGGGCCATCCTAGAGTGGGAGGCCAGTCGGGAGGGGGTCATTCAACTCCAGATCTCCCTGGAGGAGCTCAGTCTTCAGATTCTGCAGCCAGATTCTATGCTATTCCGGCCAGATCAGACACAGTGGCCTCAGACGCCGTGATTACAGGTATTATTTCAATCTGTGGTAGGGAGGCTTCGGTGTTATTTGATCCAGGGTCTACGTATTCGCATATCTCAGCATTGTTTGCTCATTTTCTGGATGTTCCTCGTGAGACCTTGGGTTCTCCTTTGTATGTGTCCACTCTTGTGGGCGATTCTGTGATGGTAGACAGGGTTTACCGATCTTGTGTGATTACCTTCTGTGGACTTGAGACTAGAGCCGACCTGTTATTGCTTGATATGGTTGATTTCGAGGTTATTTTGGGCATGGATTGGCTATCTCCCTATCATGCCGTGTTGGATTGCCATGCTAAGACAGTTACACTAGCCATGCCTGAGTCGCCGAGGTTAGAATGTAGGGGTTCTTCAGTTAGTGCGTTCAGCCGGGTCATTTCCTATTTGAAGGCTCGGCACATGGTTGGGAAGGGTTGCTTAGCTTATCTTGATTTTGTGCGGGACACCACCACCGAGTCTCCTACCATTGATTCAGTGCCTGTTTTTCGAGAGTTTCCGGATGTGTTCCCTCCAGACCTTCCAGGCATGCCTCCAGACCGGGATATAGACTTTTGTATTGATTTGGCTCTAGATACTCAGCCCATTTTCATTCCCCCTTATCGTATGGCTCCTAAGGAGCTAAAGGAGTTGAAGGAGCAACTTGAGGACTTGCTAGCCAAGGGGTTCATCAGGCTGAGTGTGTCGCCGTGGGGTGCTCCAGTCTTATTTGTGAAGAAGAAGGATGGGTCTATGCGGATGTGCATTGATTATCGTCAGCTAAATAAAGTGACCATCAAGAATAAGTATCCTCTGCCGCGCATTGATGATTTGTTTGACCAGTTGCAGAGTGCTCGGGTGTTTTCTAAGACTGATCTGAGATCGGGTTATCACCAGTTGAAGATTCGGGCTTCTGATGTTCCGAAGACGGCATTTCGCACCAGATATGGCCATTATGAGTTCTTGGTGATGTCCTTTGGCTTGACCAATGCCCCAGCAACATTTATGGACTTGATGAATAGGGTGTTCAGGCTGTTTATCGACTCCTTCATTATTGTTTTCATTGATGATATACTGATCTACTCACGGAGCCTTGGTGAGCACGAGCAAAATTTGAGAGTTGTGCTTCAGACCTTGTGAGAGCAGAAGCTATATGCTAAGTTCTCCAAGTGCGAGTTCCGGTTAGAGTCTGTGGCCTTTTTGGGACATGTGGTTTCCGGAGAGGGTATCAAGGTTGATCCACAGAAGATTGAGGCAATTCAGAGTTGGCCGCGTCCTACCTCAGCTTCAGAGATCAGGAGTTTTCTGGGTCTAGCAGGCTATTACCGTTGATTCGTGGAGGGATTCTCCTCTATTGCAGCTCCACTGACTAGGTTGACTCAGAAGAATGCTCCGTTTCGATGGTCAGACGATTGTGAGGCGAGCTTTCAGAAGCTCAAGGCAGCATTGACTTCAAAACAAGTTCTATCATTACCTTCCGAGTCAGGTATGCATACTGTATATTGCGACGCTTCACGCGTCGGGTTGGGATGTGTGTTGATGCAGGATGGTAGGGTTATTGCTTATGCTTCACGACAGCTGAAGGTTCATGAGTAGAATTATCCTGTACACGACTTGGAGTTGGCGGTGATTGTTCATGCGTTAAAGATATGGCATGATTACTTGTATGGTGTATCTTGCAAGGTCTACACTGATCACCGCAGTTTGTAGTACTTTCTTCAGCAGAGGGACCTTAATTTGAGGAAGCGGAGGTGGCTTGAGTTGTTAAAGGACTATGATCTTACTATTTTGTACCACCCGGGCAAGGCGAACGTAGTAGCAGATGCTTTGAGCAGGAGAGCAGCGAGTATGGGTAGTTTGGCCTACATTACAGCTGAGGAGAGGCCTTTATCCTTGGACATTCATTCCTTGGCCAATCGCCTGGTGAGATTGGACCTTTCAGAGCCTCGTCGAGTTCTAGCTCATGTGGTTGCTCAGTCTGCATTGTTGGGTGAGATTAAGGCTTGACAGTTTGATGATCTATGTCTGGCAGAGCTTTGGGATACGGTGGTCGAGGGTAAGGCCAAGGAGGTTACCTTGGGCGAGGATGGTGTTTTGAGACTTCAGGGCCGATTGTGTGTTCCAGATATTGATGGCCTGAGGGAGAGGATTCTAGCAGAGGCGCACAATTCTTGGTATTCTATTCATCCAGGAGCGACGAAGATGTATCGTGATTTGAAGCAGCATTACTGGTGGAGGCGGATGAAGAAGGACATTGTTCATTATGTGGCCAGGTGTCTTAATTGTCAGTAGGTTAAGTACGAGCACCAGAAGCCAGGGGGCTTGTTTCATCAGATGCCCATTCCTCAGTGGAAATGGGAGCGCATCACCATGGACTTCGTGGTTGGGTTGCCTCGGACTTTGCGGAAGGTTGATGCAGTTTGGTTCATTATGGATAGATTTACCAAAATCGGCGCATTTCATTCCTGTGGCTACTACTTATACGACAGAGAGGCTGGCTCAGATTTACATTCGAGAGATTGTCCGATTGCATGTTGTGCCAGAGTCTATTATATCGGATCGAGGTCCTCAGTTCACTTCGCACTTCTGGAGAGCTTTGCACAGCGAGATGGGTACTCAGATAGACCTCAGTTCAGCATTTCACCCTCAGACTGATGGCCAGTCAGAGCGTACAGTTCAGATTTTGGAGGATATGCTCAGGGCTTGTGTGATTGACTTTGGAGGTCAGTGGGACCAGTTCCTACCGTTGGAGGAGTTTGCATACAATAATAGTTATCAGTCCAGCATCGAGATGGCTTCATTTGATGCTTTATATGGTCGGCAATGTCGTTCTGCTATCGGGTGGTTTGAGCCTGGCGAGGCAAAGTTATATGGCACAGATTTGGTGAGAGATGCCTTGGAGAAGGTGAAGGTTATTGAGGAGAGGCTCCGCACAACTCAGTCTAGACAGAAAAGCTACACAGATCAGCGGGCACGTGATATAGCATTTATGGAGGGAGATAAGGTTATGTTGAAGGTTTCTCCGATGAAGGGCGTCATGAGATTTGGGAAGAAGGGCAAGCTGAGTCCCAGGTTTATAGGCCCTTTCGAGGTGTTGAGGCGGATCAGAGAGGTTGCCTATGAGCTTGCTTTACCTCCAGCCTTATCAGGAGTTCATCCAGTTTTTCACGTATCCATGCTTCGAAGGTATCACGCCGACTTCTCGTATGTGGTTGATTACAACACCATTCGGTTAGATGAGAAGTTGGGCTACGAGGAGGAGCCAGTTGCTATTATTGATAGGCAGGACCGCCAGTTGAAGTCTAAGACAGTTTCTGCAGTTAAGGTCCAGTGGAGGGGCCAACCAGTCGATGAGGCGACCTGGGAGTCTAAGGAGGACATGCAGAGCAGGTATCCACACCTATTCAGCACTTCAGGTACGATGCTTCGTCCGTTCGAGGGCGAACGTTTGTTTTAGAGGGAGAGATTGTGATGACCCAAAAGGTCATCTTATGTATATTTAATTATGACTGTGTTCCGAGGTCCCGAAAGCCTCCGTCAATCTCACCTCGATCTGCGTGCGCAGCCCGAGCGCGTAGCCGGGAAGCCTTTATGTGGAAACTTGATAAAGAGTTGAATTTAAGATAATTAACTAAATAAAGTTGACTTTGGTCAGCATTTTTGGTCAATGAGCCCGGATCCGTGATCTGACGGTCCCGGAAGATCCGTAGAAAAATATGGGACTTGGGCGTATGCCCGGAATCAAATTCCGAGGACCCAAGACCGAGAAATGAATTTTTAAAGAAAATTGTTTTCTGAAAATAATAAAGGCTTATGAAAATGAACCTTGATGTGAAACCTGTGTTGTCGGGCCCGTATTATGGGTCCAGAGCCCGGAATAGGTTCAATATGTGTTATTGAAGTTATCTGTGAAATTTGGTATGGAACGGACTTGATTTGACGGGTTTCGGATCAAAATGGGAAATTTAGAGTTAGTGAAGTTTTGGGGATTTTCATAGAACTTGAAATTTGGTTTGGAATGTGATTTTATGCTACCGAGGTCCGTATGCAATTCCGAGACCAGGAATAGTTCCGTATAGTCATTTATGACTTGTCTGCAAAATTTGAAGCCATTTCGAGTAGTATAGACCTGTTCGGCGGATTGAAGTGAATTCTAGAATTTCTTAAGTACTTAAGTTGATTCAATTTGGTTTTGGGGTCGAATTTTGAGTTTCGTTGTAGTTTTTCATGTTCCGGAAGTTTGAGTGAGTCCGTATCATGAATACAGACTTGTTGGTGTCTTTGAACGGGGTCCCGAGGGGCTTGGGTAAGTTTCGGACCCCTCGGAGTTAATTCCAAAACACCAGAATTTTTCTGTCTTGGTTTCTTCAGTGCGTTTGCAGGCAATCAGCTGCGATCGCACAAGAGGTTGGACCTGGGGTGGGAAAATGACCTGTGCGATCGCACAGGTTTATCCGCGATCGCACATGGTATGCTTTGTCTGGGCCCTTTTTGTTCTCCGCGATCATAGCCCTCACCCCCGCGATCGCACAAAGCTGCCTAACCCCCCCTCCCCCCGTGCCTGCTACTCTCTACGATCGCCAGCCTTCAGCTGCGATCACACTATGCTTCTTGAGGGCCCTGGGCAATTGCACTGTGCGAACGCACTTGCCCAACTGCGATCGCATAGTACAAGCACCTGGGCAGTGTATTTTAATACGGGACCCAGCCCATTTTTCCTCCATTTTCATCTTCCTCCTCAAGGTTTTGAGAGCATTTCAAGAGGGTGTTCCACCATTGTCATCAAGGTAAGTTAATTCCTTAGTTTTCATGATTTTAACATCAATTCCTAATAAAATTCCCTTCTAATTATCCTAAAAATTCATAGAAATTGATATAAATTTAGGGATTTTGGGAAATTATGAATTACTCATTTTTGCCATGAATTCTAGCAAGGACTTGCATAATTATGATCCTTAGACTCCGGGTAATTGATTCGTTCAAGAATTTTTGAAATCCGAACGTGTGGGCCCGGGGTCGAAATTCCAAAAACCTTCAAGAATGCTTAATTTTGGGATTTCTTATTAATTCTCCTTCTTTGAGCTTAGAATTGATTCAATTATACTATATTTGGCTAGTTGCGAGCCGTCGAGTGTAGATTTCAGAGATTCGGGCGCATCCTTGAGCCGAGGGGTGATTTCGTCACGAGGTGAGTCTCCTTTCTAACCTTGTAAGAGGGAATTGTCCCTCTAGGTAACTCTAAATGCTATGTGTACTTGTTTGGGGCTACGTACGTACCAAGTGACGAGAGTCCGTACGTAGTGGCTATTATTGCTTTGTCTGGGTAGTTAGGCCACAACATGTTCATTGTTTTCCCTTGTCATAATCCAATTATGCTCTATGCTTCTGTTGTGATTGGTAATGTTTCATCTGAAGGATAGTGATACTTGACTCGTTTCCATTGTTCTTGTATTATACTATGGAATCGGGCCGTACGCCACGGCGTAGTGATGAGAGTGATTATACTATGGTATCGGGCCGTACGCCACAGCGGAGTGATGAGAGTAATTACACTATGGGATCGGGCCGTACGCCACGGCGGAGTGATGAGAGTGATTATACTATGGGATCGGGCCGTACGCCACGGCGGGGTGATGAAAGTGATTACACTATGGTATCGGGTTGTACGCCACGACGGAGTGATAAGAGTGATTACACTATGGGATCAGGCCGTACGCCACGGCGGATGCAGGACTTGCTTGATTTCAACCGTACTTGGATACCTCATATTGATGCATTTCGATGTTTATTTGTCTTACATGCCTACTGCTTTCCTTATATCCTGTCTATTATTATCATTGTTGGACCTTAGTGAGTATCGAGTCGACCTCTCGTCACTAGTTCTTCAAGATTAGACGGGATACTCACTGGGTACATATTTATTTATGTACTCATGTTGCACTTCTTTTCTTTTCTGTACTTGACTGTACAAGTCCGGAGACTGGTACGTCTGATTATCAGGCCGGTGCTAGATATTGATAGTGTGATCATACTTCACGGTGAGCTGCTTTCCCGGCGACTTCCTGGCAGCACCCTGGAGTTCTTTTGTTATATTCTCTGTCCATTTCATTCAGACTGAGACTCTGTATATATTGTAGTCATTGTATATTCAGTAGTTGCCCGTGACACTCGTGACACTAGTTCCTGGAACACACGCAGTTTGTATTTAGGGTTTTCGGCTGTGTATCTGTATATGAGCTTCTGTTTGGCCCTGTGCCTTCATATTTTTATGATTTTAAGGTCGTATTATGCAAGCATTATGTTAATTGTTTAAAATTGATAATTTCCGACATGTTTAGATCAGACAGGCAAGGGGATATCATCTAGTATTTCTATATTGGCTTGCCTAACCCCGTTGTTGGGCGCCATCGCGACCTGAATTAGGATTTGGGTTGTGACACCAAGTCACCATGTAGTATTCATCAAATAATAAGTTCGAAATCAGTTTCCAGAAATTCCTTGAAAAATAAGTGCAATATCAGTATGTCTCAATAAAATTCTCAGTAAAACCAGTTTGATAACGAAGTAATTCATAGTTTGAAAACTCAGTAAAAATCTTCATAAACTGCCCCTCGGGCCATAATCATTTCTCGTAACAATTTCTTTCAGTATCAGCCCATCAGGCAACCTCACAATCACTCTGCCCATCAGGCAACCTCACCATCACTCTGCCCATCAGGCAACCTCACAATCACTCTGCCCATCAGGCATCCTCACCATCACTCATCATAAGCCCCGCGGGCATCACTCATTCGGTACCGGCGCTCACTGGGGGTGTGTTACAGACTCTGGAGGGGCTCCTACAACCCAATCGCTATAATAAGCCACAACATGGCATAAATCACACACAGTACAGGCCCACAGCCTCACTCATATCATATCATCCTCACAATGTAGGCCAGCAGCCTCACTCAGTCAAACACTCTTAATTTGTCCTTCAGGCCATAAATATACCGGGTTCTCGACCCAAAAATAGTGTTTCATTTTCAAGAAGTAGTATCAAAATACTCTGAGTGTCAAAACAATTTCACATAAAAGATTGAGTGAAAAATCATAACATACCAGTGAGGAAAATAGTAAAATATCCCCAAGGGGTAAACAGATCGGCACTAGCCCCCAAACATGGTTTACAACCCAAAATATATCATAATATATAAATACTAATTGAGGAAATACTTAAAAATCGGTTTCACAACTCAATAGTCGCCTAAGTAGGAAAGATGTTTCCAAAGTTTCCACCTTTTCATTTCAAAACCTGTGAAAGGGTGCATGGTCCGGGGTTTCATACCCTCAGGACAGGATTTAAAGAATTTACTTACCTCAAAACTAGCCCGAACACTATTCCGCAATGCACTTGCCTCTTGAATCAACCTCTGAAGGCTCCAAATCTACCAAGTTCAGATTTGTATCATCAATATATGCTTAAGGAACGAATTTCGATCGAAAGATATCAAATTTAACTCAAAAATCTGAAACCGGTCAAAACCCGACCCCAGAGCCCGCATCCTGAAACTCAAAAATTTTTATACAAAAGTTTTCTTCGTCCTCTCACGAGTCCGTACATATAAAGAACACCAAAATCGGAGTTCGTTTGACCCCTCAAATCGACCCCTAAAGGTCTCTTAATCTCAAGCCCTAAAACCCAATTTTTCTACTGGTTTTCCATGCATTTACACTGATATTATGGTCTATAATCATCCATAAATGAGTTTTAATAATCAAATTATTTACCTCTATGAAGAACACTTATTTTCGCCTTCAAAACTCGCCCAAAAGGCTCTTTTCCGTACAACAATGGTGAAAAACCAGGTTTACGTCGCGGAAGGGTTATTTAAATACTGCCCAGTAATTTCCTCTCCGCGATCGTGATCAAAGCCACGCGATCGCAGCCCATCACATGCGGTCACGATGACCACTGACTCCCCACGCACCTGTAACCTTACGCGATCACAGGCAAGGCCACGCGATCGCACTGCCTACGCTGCTCAACCTCTGCGATCGCGGACGCCTTTATGCGATCGCAGAGAGTGAAAAAAATGCTACCCCTCTCGATTGAACTACGCGATCGCGACTCTCCCTATGCGATCGTAGAGAGTAAAAGCCTGCTGCACAAAAACCAGAAAACTAGCTCTTTCTTTAAGTCCAAAAATGCCCGTTAACCACCCGAAATCAATCCCGAGTCCCTCGGGACCCCAACCAAACTTACCAACATATCCCATAACATCATTCAAACTTAGTTGAATTCTCAAAACACCAAACTAACATCAAAACACCAAATTATCACCGGATTCAAGCCTAAGAACTTTGATATTTCTAAAATCCACCACTGATGCCGAAACTATCCAAATCAACTCCGATTGGCCTGAAATTTTGCAAACACATCCAAAATGACATTATGAACTTGTTCCAACTGTCAGAATTCCATTCCGACCCCGATAGCCTATTTTCCACTGCCGACCGGAAATCGCCAAAAACTAACTTTCGCTAATTCAAGCCTAATTCTACACCAGACATCACAAAATTATTCTGAACACACTTCTAAGTCCCAAATCACCTAACGAAACTATTCGAGCCATAAAATCCGCATTCCGAGGTCGTTTACCAATAAGTGAACTCTCAGTTGACGTTTCCAACTTCAAGGCTATTTTAAAGGCTAATTGACTGAACTCTCACTACAACCATTCGATTTCAAGCCTATCAACTCTAATACCTCAAATAGAGTATAAACAATATATAACAAGTCAATAACAACAATTATAATGCATGTTTTGCGTAACGACAGACCGGGTCGTTACATTCTCCCCTACTTAAACATACGTTCGTCCTCGAACGTGCCTAGAGTTGTTCCAAACACCACCAAAATTGTTGTGTACCCTACCATGTACATATTCGGAGGTGATCCCACGTCACCCTGACCCATATAGGTCTAATAGCACAACACGGTTGAAATTTCAGTATCAAATCCTGACCCTTAAACCTTACAATTACATTTTCACTTCTGAATCAATTTACAAGATCAATATCCCACAACTATAAACTGAATAAGTCTGAGCACACTGTACAAGTCATATCCGTAACCCAAGATGAAATCGCATAATATACCGCGTGGCTCAACCACTCATAGTGATAACTCCTAACCACAATAGATGTTCAAACAACTCAATACCGGTACATACCCTTTTATCAAACCATGCCTCGCTCTAACACTTTCATATACTGCCAATGATGAAAGGAACACGCAGGAACTAGTAGCCATTCATCTGGTCATCATCAATACTACTATACCATCCAGAGCCATAACTTGTGCAACTTGTGCACTCAATAACCACATACCAAGAGCTCAATTCATAAAATAAAGAAGACTCACACGAGAGGACTATCCTGCCACTAACACTTACCATTACCACATCATGCTAAAAACCTGATACACATCGTGAAATCATATCACACAAATCCGACACCAAGGATCATACTTCTACTTAACTGAGCTGCAATGAGTGATCCCATCCAACCGTTGGACCAGTTGACACACTCCAAGCCACCTTGCTATCAATAACCATGCGAAATTTGACATCAATTACTCGAGATGCATTGCCATAACCACGGGGGAAATCAGACGATACCATGCCACCCGAACCAGAAGGAACATAACCAACACGTCTCAATCCTGTAACACCCTATTACTTACCTTACTCAAATCTCGCTATAAAGACCCGATAGAACTACACCCTATGCACATACATAACCAACGATCACAACTCCTCGAAAAACTGAAAGGTAACTCATAGACCACTCCGAAACACGAATAAGCTCAGTGACAATCAAATGATACATCCCTCAACAATGGCAATTTGAGGTCAACAATTTCGACTCAGTATAGAACACACACCCATACTAGCCTACCAATAACTATAAGTCATCTCTGATCACCACAATAGATAGATAACTCTCCGAAAGTTCACAATGATTGAGTCATGACATATTCTAACTCCTGACTAGCTTTGCTCGCATCCTCGTAGTTCACAACTACAATGTTCATGAAAACTCCTAGTCTCAAAAATCCATGAGGCGCACAAATTACTATATCTGATCCCAATTCCACCACTCAAATATATAACAGGTCTCCATTACTCAATCATTCCACGGGGATACTCCTATAATTCTTCTGTGCCACCAACAAACTTGAATATCGGCAGTCGATCCAACAAGAGAGCGCCGTAACACCAATGATGAACCCTTTACTCAAACACATTGCCTTAAGCACATTGTCCTTTATGAATGTATACTCTCATCCAGCCACCCAATAGTGGTATCCTTTACTTAATCATCTAAAACTGCCAGTTCTGACCTTCCTTCCAGAACTGAACCATGACCTCACATATGCCACTCTCCATTATACACAAAATACCGCATACGCCATGAAATCCTATGATAAATATGAGAACTTCATGCTCCCTTCCTAGCCATAAACCACTACGTACCCAACTAGCCAAGAACATTCCATTGATCCCATTTAGAAGCAAAATCACTATACATCACATGGCCCTCACGCCAGTAGAAATATACATCTCCAACCGTGGTAGGAATCATCAAGAAATCCCGAATCACATTTGTACCACACCAAACTGCCAGGACTGAATCCTTCCAAGTCAACCAAGCTACGCATGCCACAAATTTCTAAGAGAATTGCTAAGAAACACCTGTAACAACTCATTACTTCATAACACCCACAGAACTAATCATATCCCTTATCGTTTATCATGCCGATCCGACCTACTACCAGGCTGTCCTATTCATTCAAGTTCCTTCTAACTTACCTTCGAATTGATACTTCTTCTTGCCAAAATACCGCAATTCTCAATCTAGACTCACTGCACGAAACCCGAGCATAAAATATACAGTCTAAGGCTCATAAGCCGCTAAGTACTCCCTCAAATATCCCCCAAAAGCACCCCATTAGGAATACTTACCCTGAAGACACTTCATGTGAATTTAAAGTCATTACCTTCACTTTCCTGATACTGATGGATAGAATCCATGATGATGCAAATACATCACAAGCCTTGACACCTTTCCCGTAAATTTCAGTTCCAACCCTTCTCTCACCTTGAAGATCCTTGATCGCTACATATAACCTTGAATCTGTCTGAACCATTCTCGAACGTCATTTACTCTACGCAATTTCAATTACACTAACCAAGTAAACAGAACGACCTGACCCCGCTTGCAATCCACATACTAGGAAAGTAATCCACACCCTTGAAGCAACAAGCACACTCATACATTGCACACTCTACACTTACCAGTACAACTCCATCATTCAATGAATTCCACTATCCGTAAAGTACATTACAACTTGTATCGAAGAAATTTCCATCACTCGAGTCATTCCCAGACTCCACCTCTGTAGGTCATAAGTGATTCACCAACATACCTCGAACCGAAACCAATACAACACATAATCATATAATTAACTTATCATTAACGGACTCCCCCACTTGGCTCAAAGCCAAGGATCAAGACAAACAATAATTACGATGCCTCCACATTATCACTGCCACCATACTGTGGTGAGGTTCAACTAAATCCTCCATAAGATTATATGACCCAAACCATCTAACCCTCAAATCGTATGCAATCTTGTATTCACCATTTTAATGATCATGCCAACTCCCACAAGCAAGCTAAACTCAAATTACAACATACACCATCTACTGGTAGAAAAGAACTTGCCACAGATAAACATAAGGGTCACACACCTCAAGACAACCCGTAGGAGATACCTTGCTTGTTTAACCTCAAAATGATATTTCCCTATACACTTCCGAAAATCATAGCTATCACGCAATCACCATACCTTCCTACATTAGAACACAACCACTGCCTGCCCTCGAGACATCCCATCTAGCGGTATAAGAACCTAAAGCTGATGGCAATACTAACACTGGGGTTGTGGTCAAGGAATCTTGAGCTTCTGGATGCTCTACTCACACTCGTCTGACCACATGGATACCTTCCTTGGACACCACGTGTCCCAAGAATGCTACTGAACTGAGCCAAAAATTCACACTTGGAGAACTTCACACAAAGCTTCTCCTCCCTATATCCTTGTGATACCATCATCAAATGTCGAGTATGCTATCCCTGGCTACGTGAGTACGACATGATGCCATCAACAAATACAATAACAAAGGAGTGAAATCACTGTCTGAATGCACCGCTAATCAAATACATGAATGTTACTGGAGCATTGGTCAGCTCAAAAGACATCACAGGAACTCAGAACATAACAAGAAAACCCATTTCACTCCACAACTAAACTACACGAGAGGTCCTTCAATACTCATAACTCGAAGCCATATTCTAACTCAATACAAAAGTCAATTAATCAATGGTTCTTGCCACATCTCCCTCCAATTCATTTTGGTCACCATCAAATATTCTGAATACATCTAACTGTTAATCACACTCACCACGTAGTCATCTAGTCACAAAGTTCCATCAATAAGGACAGTAACGGACATATAAGTCCCCAAATACGAGTGCTCACACAAACTAAATCTCAGCACTCAAGCCACATACAAAATCCGGCCTCAAGTCCTTCCGACTGGCCCATTATTAACATGTTAAAAATCACATCTCACCCATGGAAGTCACATACCGACGACGCACAACTGATACCAAGCGCTCGCGTGCGCATTCGAATACATGAAAGGAATTCAAAGAGTTACGCTTTTGGCTGAATAAATGGATTTGCACGATAAGAATTCAAAAATGTGGAATGTTTCCTAAGGGTTCTGCAGCCTCTCAAAGATAAGTACAGACGTCTCTGTACCGATCCGCAAGACTCTACTAAACCTGCTCATGACCGTTGAGTCCTATGTAACCTAGAGCTCTGATATCAACTTGTCACGACCCCAAATCCTAACAGGCCGTGATGGCGCCTATCGTGGAACTAGGCTAGCCAACCATCACCTTACTACGCTTTTGTTCAATTATAATAGTTCACACATCAATAATAAGTATGCAACCATAACATCAAATAATATAATTAAGTCTTAGTGTTCCCAAATTAGCCTAAACAAACCTCCCAAAAACTGGAGTTTATAGTCATGAGCATCTAAGAAGAAATAAATCTAACTCTGCTAAAACTATAATATATGTCTCTGATTCAAATACTAAAGCTAAATAAGGAAGGGAAATGGAGAAGTTGTGGACGCTGGACAGCTACCTCGAAATCCCGTGAACTGATGTTAACGAACAAGGCAGCTACTCCTCCAAATCGGTACCTGAATCTGTGCACAGAAGCACAGGGAGTCTTTATGAGTACGCCAACTCAGTAGTAATGAAAATAAATCGCAGTCTGAGTAATATAAATACACAGAATAAGTACACAATTCCACAAACCAGTAAAACACCAAATCACCATGTAGTATTCATCAAATAATAAGTTTGAAATCAGTTTGCAGAAATTCCTTGAAAAACAAGTGCAATATCAGTATGTCTCAATAAAATTCTCAGTAAAACCAGTTTGATAACGAAGTAATTCATAGTTTGAAAACTCAGTAAAAATGTTCATAAACTGCCCCTCGGCCATAATCATAACTCGTAACAATTTCTTTCAGTATCATCCCATCAGGCAACCTCACAATCACTCTGCCCATCAGGTAACCTCACCATCACTCTGCCCATCAGGAAACCTCACAATCACTCTGCCCATCAGGCAACCTCATAATCACTCTGCCCATCAGGCAACCTCACAATCACTCTGCCCATCAGACATCCTCACCATCAGTCATCATAAGCCCCGCGTGCATCACTCAATCGGTACCGGCGCTCACTGGGGGTGTGTTACAGACTCCGAGGGGCTCTTACAGCCCAAGCGCTATAATAAGCCACAGCATGGCATAAATCACACACAGTACAGGCCCGCAGCCTCACTCATATCATATCATCCTCATAATGTAGGCCAGCAGCCTCACTCAGTCAGACACTCTCAATTTGCCCTTCAGTCCATAAATATACCGTGTTCTCGACCCAAAAATAGTGTTTCATTTTCAAGAAGTAGTATCAAAATACTCTGAGTGTCAAAGAAATTTCACATAAAAGACTGAGTGAAAAATCATAACATACCAGTGAGGAAAATAGTAAAATATCCCCCAAGGGGTAAACAGATCGGCACTAGGCCCCAAACATGGCTTACAACCCAAAACATATCATAATATATAAATACTAATTGAGAAAAGGCTTAAAAATCGGTTTTCGCAACTCAATAGTCGCCTAAGTAGGAAAGATGTTTCCAAAGTTTCCACCTTTTCATTTCAAAACCCGTGAAAGGGTGCATAGTTCGGGGTTTTATACCCTCATGACAGGATTTATAGACATTACTTACCTCAAAACTAGCCCGAAAACTATTCCGCAATGCGCTTGCCTCTCGAATAAACCTCCGAAGTCTCCAAATATACCAATTTCAGATTTTTATCATCAATATATGCTTAAGGAACGAATTTTGATCGAAAGATATCAAATTTAACTCAAAAATCCGAAACCGGTCAAAACCCGACCCCGGTCTTGCGTCCCAAAACTCCGAAATATTTATACAAAAGTGTTCTTCGTGCTCTCACGAGTCCGTACATATAAAGAACACCAAAGTCGGAGTTCGTTTGACCCCTCAAATCGACCCCTAAATGTCTCATAATCTCAAGCCCTAAAACCCAATTTTCTACTGATTTTCCATGAATTGACAGTGGTATTATGATCTATAATCATCCATAAACGAGTTTTAATAATTAAATTATTTACCTCTATGAAGAACACTGATTTTCTCCTTCAAAACTCGCCCAAAAGGCTCTTTTCCGTACAACAATGGTGAAAAACAAGGTTTAAGTCACGGAAGGGTTATTTAAATACTGCCCAGTGATTTCCTCTCCGCGATCGCGGTCAAAGCCACGCGATCGCATAGACCAAATACTCCTGACCTCCGCGATCGCAGCCCATCACACGCGGTCGCGATGACCATTGACTCCCCACGCGCCTGTAACCTTACGCGATCGCAGGCAAGGCCACGCGATCGCACTGCCTACGCTGCTCAACCTCTGCGATCGCGGATGCCTTTATGCGATCGCAAAGAGTGAAAAAAATGCTAACCCTCTTGATTGAACTACGCGATCGCGACTCTCCCTACACGATCGCAGAGAGTAAAAGCCTGCTGCACAAAAACCAGAAAACCAGCTCTTTATTTAAGTCCAAAAATGCCCGTTAACCACCCGAAATCAATCCCGAGACCCTCGGGACCCCAACCAAACATACCAACATATCCCATAACATCATTCAAACTTAGTTGCACTCTCAAACCACCAAACTAACATCAAAACACCAAATTCTCACCGGATTCAAGCCTAAGAACTTTGATATTTCTATAATCCACCACTGATTCCGAAACTATCCAAATCAACTCCGATTGGCCTGAAATTTTGCAAACACATCCAAAATGAAATTACGAACTTGTTCCAACTGTCAGAATTCCATTCCGACACCGATAGCCTATTTTCCACTGCCGACCGGAAATTGCCGAAAACTAACTTTCGCCAATTCAAGCCTAATTCTACACCGGACATAACAAAATTATTATGAACACACTCCAAAGTCCCAAATCACCTAACGAAGCTATTCGAGCCATAAAATACGCATTCCGAGGTCGTTTACCAATAAGTCAACTCTCAGTTGACTTTTTAAACTTCAAGGCTATTTTTAAAGGCTAATTGACTGAACTCTCACTACAACCATTTGATTTCAAGCCTATCAACTCTAATACCTCAAATACAGTATAACCAATTTATAACAAGTCAATAAAAACAATTATAATGCAGGTTTTGCGTAACGACAAACCAGGTCATTACAGCAATAAAGTAAAGCAAACCAGTGTTGAGATGCAATTCCGCCTTCGAGCTAGGGTGCCCTCGAACTGACTGATGCTAGAATAATGAAGTATAAATAAAACTAATGAACAAGAGAATATGAGTGAAAAAAAGAGTGTTATATTACTTTGATATGTGAGAATCATGTGTCTAACAAATGATTAGATGCCCCTCTATATAGTAGAGAAATTTTACTTATGGTACAATTCTAATTACAGAAAGAAATCCCATGATTAGCTAAATAATTGTTCTTGATTTGATTTGTTCCAAGATTTCCGCCATGGTTTTCGACCAGTCACGAAAATCTCGCATTTCTGTTATTATACTATCTTCAGTCTTGCTCGATGTCTACTCTGTTTGGTCTAGATTTCGACAGGTACCTCGAATCCCGAACTCGGTACCTTGTCCTCATGCCTCGGTATGATCTAATATGGGGTCGATCCTCAAACCATCCCCTGGTCTCGCTTAAAAATGAATTGGCTTTAAGAATTTTTTCGATTAACCGAGACCATGGGGATGAATCGAAGATTGGCCCCGTAGTAGATCAGACCGAGGCATGAGTAAAAGGTACCGAGTTCGGGATTCGAGGTACCTGTCGAGATCAAGACCGACAAAGATCGAGACCAAACAGGGTAGACATCGATCAAGACCAAAGATAGCATAATAACAAAAATGCGAGATATCTGTGACATGTCGAAGATCATGAGGGAAATATAGGAATGGATTAAATCAAGAACAGTTATTTAGCTAATCATGGGATTTCTTTCTGTAATTAGAATTGTACCATAAGTAAAATTTCTCTACTATATAAAGGGGGGTTCTAATGATTTGTTAGACACATGATTCTCGCATATCAAAGAAATATAACACTCTTTTTTTCGCTCATATTCTCTTGTTAATCAGTTTGCTTTTTACTTCATTATTCTATTATCAGTCAGTTCAAGGGCACCCTAGCTTGAGGGCTTAATTTCATTTCAGCACTGGTTTGCTTTGCTTTATTGCCAATTTCTATTATTAGTCATCACATTTATCAATTGATATTAGGTAGAATCACGTATCCTTAAAACCACATTATAAGTTTAATTGTTATCTGATTTTAAGGGTAAACAGTTTGGCGCCCACCGCGGGGCTAAGGATAATAATGATTGCCTGGTGTTAATTCTCATAACACACACACTACTTTACGCTTTTTCTTGTATGTGTTTTTTATTTCAGGATCACCATGTCGAGCTCACATGCAATACCCGCACACATCGAAAACGACCTTGGTTTTCATGGGGAAAACGAAAATATAGCCGCCCTAGGGATTAAAGTGCCTCAGGATGACCTCGAGGGAGTACCAATTGCAAATCATGTCGATGTCATTTCACATGTCACGCTAAATTCAAATCCGGGCATTGATCCCGAAGGTAGCATACGTAGGGAAGTTCGATCAGGCGGTCGAGGTATGCAGGGCGGAGAAGACGGTTGAGTCAACCTCCAACTGATGTTTGAAATGTTACAGGCTCAACAAGCTTATATAGCGCAACTACCAAATCAACATCGAGTGGGGTCGAACCCGAGCCCTCACTAGAAGTTGTTCAAAGGGCCGAACTTGTACCGGAGAGATCGAACGCCAATGAATCAGGGACAGACCCCGCCATTATGAAAATGCTCGAGGAGCTCACTAAGCGGATCTAATCAGGGGAAAAGAAGATCGAGGAAAATGACAAAAAGTTAGAAATATACAACTCCCGGGTTGACCAAATACCGGGGGCACCACTGATTCTAAAGGGATTGGATTTGAAGAAGTTCGTGCAGAAGGCTTTCCCCCCAAGTGTGGCTCCAAATCCCATCCCGAAGAAGTTCTGCATGCCAGAAATTCCCAAGTAAAACGGGACCACCGACCCTAATGATCATGTCACTTCCTATACATGCGCAATAAAGGGAATGACTTAGAAGATCACGAGATTGAGTACGTTCTGTTGAAGAAGTTTGGATAAACTTTATCGAAGGGGGCGATGATATGGTGCCACAAGTTGCCGACCCAATTTCATCGATTCGTTCACCATCTTTCAGATTCCTTCGTAAAAACACACGCCGGAGCAATAAAGGTTTCGACTAGGAAGTCGGACCTCTTCAAGCGAAACAAAAGGACAACAAAATGTTAAGGGAATTTGTATCTCGGTTCCAGATGGAACGCATGGACTTATCCCCGAGCGTAGATGATTGGGTTTTACAAGCCTTTACTCAAGGTTTGAACGTACTAAGTTCGATAGCATCACGACATCTAAAGCAGAATTTAATTGAGTATCTAGTCGTGACCTGGGACGATGTACATAATCGGTACCAGTTGAAAATCAGGGTCAAGGTTGATCAGTTGGGGACCTCTTCCAGTTCCGTTTATCCAAACAGGCCCATCAGAAGAATTCAAAAGGACATCAATCGAGAAGCCTGATCGAACAGAGAATGGCATCAAGCATACATCGCAGATCGTAGAAATATCGATCCAGGACTCATGAGTGATCGAACGAATGATCGAGGAAAGAGCTCCCGAGGGCTCATGAGTAAAAGTGGCTTCGATAAACATGTCGAGCCCACAGAAGCACCACGACTATAAGAATACAACTTCAGCATCGACGCATCGGGTAATGTATCAGCCATTAGGCGGATCAAAGATACTAGATGGACTAGACCCCTACAAACCGATCTGGCACAAAGGAACCCTAATCAAATATGCAAATATCGTGGTACTCATGGTCATAGATTTGAGGACTGCAGACAACTAAGGGAGGAGGTAGCCCGTCTGTTCAACGAAGGCCACCTTCAAGAATTCTTGAGCGACCGAGCTAAAAACCACTTAAGAGACAGGGATGCAAACAGGAAGAACAGACATGAAGAACCACAACACGTAATTCACATGATCGTTGGTGGGGTCGAAATTCCCAAGCGACCAGTTTTCAAGCGTACTAAGGTGTCGATCACTAGGAAAAAACGAACTCGAGACTACGTATCAGAAGGGATCTTGTCTTTCAATGACGAGGAAGCAAAGGGGATCTCACACCCTCAAAACGATGTATTGGTAATCTCTTTTCTTATGAATAAAATTCAGGTTAAGCGTGTTTTGATTAATCCAGGAAGCTCGGAAAATATTATTCGATCGAGGGTCGTGGAGCAGCTCGGCCTGCAGAATCGGATTGTTTTCGCAGCTCGAGTTCTCAATGGTTTTAACATAGCGAGTTAAACTACTAAGGGTGCAATCATCTTGCCAGTAAACATAGCCAGGTCCGTTCAAGAGACAAAGTTCCATGTGATCGAGAGCGATATGAGATACAACGCCTGATAGGAAGACCCTGGATTCATAACATGAGGGCGGTCCCTTCAACCCTGCACCAAATTCTGAAGTTCCCTACACCGGTGGGAGTAAAAACGGTGTATGGGGAACAACATGCCTCCAAAGAGATGTTTGCAGTCGATGAAGTAGCACTACAACATTATGTATCTATAGCTACGAAATCTTAACTACGAATTTAAAAATTATAGCTAATACCTAATAATAGCCAAAAAAATTAGAATTTCATGGCTATTTAAAAAATTATAAAATTGCTTTGCCGCGAAAATTAAGTGGGTAAAGCTACTTCCTCACATTAGCTATAATTGCTAACAATCGTGGCAATAACTATCTATTTAGCTACAAATTTATTGCTACAAATAAAATTTTATAGCTAATCATAAGTTTTTGCCACGCATCAATAGTTATTGTAGCAATAGTAACCTTTTAGCCACAATAAATTATATGAAACAAAATATTGTAGCTAAACGATTATTTTTGCTTCAAGTTCTAAAAAGTTGTTGCAATAGTTAAATGATGTAACCACAGATTTATTTTTATAATTGAATTCCGTAGCTAATCATTAGTTTTTTCCACGAGTTAAAACTTACTATAGCTATAGTTACATTTTAGCCACAATAAAATATTTAAAATAAAAAATTATAGCTAAAAGAATATTTTTACTTCAAGTTATAAAAAGTTGTGGCAATATTGGTTAAATTAGCTACATATTTCTTGTTATAATAAATTTCGTACCTAATCATTAATTTTTGTCACGAGTTGAAATTTAATATAGCAACAATAATCTTTTAGTCATAATAAATTATTTAGATCACAACGTTACTAAATAAATAATTCGAGTTCTTAAAAAGTCACGTGATCGTTGGCTCATTAGATAGAATTATTTATCACGATAAAATAATATAATCACAAATTTATTCATGCCATAAAATTTTATAACTAATAATTAGTTTTTGCCACATGGTGAATTTGTTGTAACAATAGCAATCTTCTAGCCACATTAAATATTTAAAACAAAAATTTGTAGTCAAATAAATATTCATCTTCTTATTTTAAGAAATAAAAAATAATCAGATAATAATTAAAACTATTTGTCATGACAAAATTAATAGACACAAATTTAAAGTGACGATAAAGTTACAAGTTAAATGTAACTTTAGTCTAAAGTTAGGATTGTCACGGAAATAATAAATATATGTATAAAAATTCATACGTGGCTATTTTTATTTCAATATAAAAAATTAGAGTTGCTCAAATAATATCAAATTATGAAAAATTCAATTTTTTTTTAAAGTAAATTTTACTACTAGGCTAGGTGCCTAGTAGTGATTTTATTTATAATAAAACTAAAAACAGATAGAGTATGTTGTCCTAATATCCATAGGACTATAAAACATGAATAAAGACATAGCTCCTACTATCAAAATTGAGCTTATAGGCCCAATAGTGATCTCACATAGTAATACTAGCTACTTTATGAATAACTAAAGTTGATTCTATGTAAAGCCCAAAATAGACATCGAGATTACGCCTCTTCAATGTCCAAGGCCCAACCACTGATGAGCCCATTCCAATTAATAACTTTCCTAGGCTATTTCCACTGAACCCACGTCTGGACTTGCAAGACTGGCACATTTCTTTGTTGCTCGTGAAGCTGGGCCTGTTACCAAATGACCCGTAAACTAGGCCCATATACCCAATTACGGATACTATAGTGGTAAAGACCCAGTGACATTTTCATTTCCCTTAGGTCCCAGCTCAAGTTTCCTATTCCGACTCTCTCTTCCCCTAGCTTCTTCATCCCGCTTTGGTGGTCATCCATGGCTGTGACAGCCTCGATTCTGCTCCGACGACCTGGTGAATGCCTCAATCTGAGCTTATACTGTTTATTTCTGCCGTTTGTTAGCTGTTTCAGTTTCCTACCTACCACGACTCCAAGTCCATGAGCAGGTAAGCTGAGCTCAAAACTTTGATTTTTGTTGGTAGGTATCTTTTTCCATTTCCTAATCTCTTTGATTTTTTGTCTTTCCTCACTCCTTTGCCCTGGCTGCTTCCGCTCTATTTTCATGGCTGAGACCGTTCCAATTCTTCTCCGACAAGCTGGTAGGTACCTCGATCTGAGCTCATCTGTTTCTTTTCTGCTGAGTCTTGTCATTTTCCAATTCCTCACTGATTTATTTTCTGCATTTTCATGATTTATAGGGTGAATATAGTGTTGCATAATGTGGGTGTTATTCCACTCATTATGCATTTCTGTATTCTCCCTCACAGTCATGCAATTGAGGCTCGATCCAATTCCAGTGTGATTTAAGCTCTGAATTCTCCATGTTATCCACGCCTCAGGTACTGATTCTCCCTCGAAATTTTGTTTTATCCATTTCAGTAGTCTGTGATTTACTGTGTGTTTGTAATCTGTGTTTTTCATCCATATGCATGTCATTTTTCCTACTCATAGTGCTTGAAACACCTGTAAGGGTTGTAATGGGTGCCACATTATGCTTTTAATGATATCTGCAAAAAAGAACCCATTGTTAGTATAAATCTAGACCTTCCTGCCCTCCTCATAGCTGATTTGTCCATTAAGGTCTGAAGTTTGTTTGCTGCACTTATTTGTTCTATCTTGCTTCATCAGTGACCCATCTTTTCTATCCCCCTTATTCTCCTTTTTATTGTTCAGCTTTTGCTCCTTCATGCTCCCACATTCTCTAAATAGCAACCCATTTTGTTCTGGGCTGTTTGTTAATTGTCCTCCAACCTTTCCTGTTATGCTGCCCTACTGCAGATACCCGCATTCTCTATGTATTCCTGTATTTCCTGGTTGTTTGTACTGATGATCTATACTACTGGACCAGGGTGAAGTTATGAGCCCAAATATAGCATCATCCCCTCCCTTGCTTTGGTGAATTAGCTCTAACCCCTTTGTCCAGTACCCCTTTATTTTAGACAGTTGTCTATCTCCCCTCTCCTGCTCAATTCGATTTCTGAGCAGATTTTGTACTACCATCTTTTTAAGCCTTTGAAACCCAATTCTCTCAGATATTCTGGGTTCCCTAGTATAATTTTTTTGTCTGTCTATCATCCATAGTACATTGTCATTGTTTATCTTGATTAATCTTCTATTGCATCTTGATTGTAACCCAATTCTCTTAGACATTCTAGGTTCCCTCCTTAGCTCATTGCCATTGTGTGTCTTGGTTGATCTTCTAGTGGATTGAATGCTAGGCACTAATACCACCACCAAGAAGACAGACCTTAGCAATGTGATTGTACCTGCAAAACAAACAACAAAGTTAGTGAAAACCAACTTAGTCATGACCTCCTCAATTCTGATTTGATCATGATTAGGATTGGTTTTTGTGCTCCACCCATTGTCCTCAATCAACCCTTCAACCCAGCCACATATCCTCCTTATCAATTTCTTGCAACTCTGATTCTTAAGTAAGGCCATTGGTGTTTATCCTCGTACACTATCCTCCTACCACTAGAGTCTAGGTCCCAGTAGTCTTGGCATTCAACATCTCCCACATCTAGAGCATAATTGGCTAAGTGGTCTGCCAACCTATTCCCTTCTCTATAAGTGTGAGTTATTCGAATAGTAAGCACTTCTTTCAATTGCCTTATTTCCTCTACCTGATCGCCTATATTCCAGGGTGTTGTCCATGATCCTTCTAAGATGTTATTCAATAACATGGAGTCTGTTTGAACCCAGATTTGCATATAGCTTAGTTCCTTGCACATTCTCAGTGCCTCCACCATTGCAGTTGCTTCAGCCACATTATTAGACTCTTCTCCTATTTTCCTTCCTGCTGCATACCTAACATCTCCACACTCATCTCTTAGGCAAAATCCTATAGAACTTCTTCCTGGGTTCCCTCGACTTGCACCATCACAATTAACTTTGATCCAACCTTCTTCAGGGCATTCCCATACTATTTTCTCCCATTTCAACTTAGGGGTGTATTGCTGCAATACTTCAAGTAATTCTGTCCACCTATGGGGCACCTTCAGGCCTGGTTTCCTCACTTGGACCAGAGCTTGCAATGTAGAGGATACCTGATATATTACCCTATTAACTGAAATAGCTTCCCCATGTTTCAAACTATTCCTACGCTTCCATAATTCCCATACAATACATGAAGGTAAAGCCTGTAGGATTGGTTTAAGTCTAGGAATAACTGGAGCTATCCAACATTTAATGATGGCCTGGTGCAATGTCAACCCATCTACTGCAATCCCAGCTCTAGGTAGGAAATATTTCCAAACAGATTTAGCTGCATTAGATGTGTAAAACAAGTGAGTCAAGGTCTCCTCTTTTGGTTCAGCACAACACCAGCATTTTGAAGCCATTAAATACCCAAGCCTTCTCAAAAAATCATCTAGTGGTAGCTTAGCTTTCCATACTTTCCACATGAAGAAGCTTATTTTGAATGGTAGTCCTTTCACCCAGATTTTCTCATAGGCCATTCTAGTGTGATTCCTCCTCCTCAAGTAATCCCAAGTTGTTTTCACTGTAAACTTTCCTCTACTGTCCAGCATCCAAATAGGTATATCTAGTGTGTTGTGATGAATAAGAGGTGGGATATGGTCAACAATGTGTTGTGCCAAGTCTTCTGGTAAAGCATCATAGAGTCTCTCAGCATTCCATGAATTGTTTTCTACCAAATCCCACACATTATGAAGATCTTCATCCACTCCAAAGTCATGAGGTACCAGAAAATAAAGTGCTCCAAGACCAGTCCAATTGTCATACCAGAATAGAGCTGATCCCATTCTTGGTTTCCACAAGATCTGGTGCTCCATTATGTCTCTACATTCAGTCCTTTTCCTCCAAACATGTGATCCTTTCCTCCATGGGACAACGACTGCATTTAGTTTCTTGCAGTATTTTTGGCTCATAAATGAACTCTAACGACTAGGCTTGGTTCTAAAATTCCACCATAGCTTGCAGAATAGGGCCTTTGATACATCATGAAGATATCTGAACCCAATGCCTCCTTCTTCTACTGGCATACATAAATTAGTCCAAGATGCCCAATGCCTTGAAGTACCTCCTATGTTACTACTCCAAAAAAACTGAGCAAATAGCTTATGAAGCTTGTTAATGACATTATTAGGAGGGTTGATTGCTGATAGAAGGTGGACTGGCATGCTCTGTAGTACACTTTTGATAAGTACTGCCCTTCCCCCTATTGACAACAATTTACCCTTCCATGATTGCAACTTATTCATAACCTTAGTGATCAGTCCTTGGTAGTAATCTGCCTTCCTTCTTGCATAAAATATTGGACAGCCCAGGTATGTAAATGGGAATTCTTGCCTTGTGATTCCAGTGATTCTTTCCACCCCAGTTACTATATCCTCCTCAACCAAGTGGTGTATGTATACAGCTGATTTACTTTTGTTGATCAGCTGTCCAGATCCTTCTTCATATGCACCTAGTACTCTCATGGCCAAGGTTAGAGAGAATGCATCAGCAGAGCAGAATATTATTGTGTCATCGGCATATGCCAGGTGATTGATCCTTGGACTCCATTTAGGCAATCCAAATCCATGGAAGTTTTGAATTTGATGCAATGAGTTCAATCCTCTAGACAAAGCTTCTGCAGCCAGTATGAATAAACTAGGAGATAGAGGATCACCTTGCTTAACTCCCCTTGATGACTTGAAAAAACCATGAGGTTGTCCATTCACAAGTATAGAGTACCAGTTGTTACTAATCAGATCATAGATCATTCCAATCCAGCCTTCATCAAATCCCATTTTCCTCAGAACCTTGGTCAAGAATAACCAAGATAATCTGTCATATGCCTTTTCCATGTCCAACTTCATCACTACATTTGACCCAAACCTTGTTCTCAACCTTATATCTGTTATGATCTCATGTGTAAGTAAGACATTTTCCACTATACTCCTCCCCTTCACAAAGCCTGCTTATTTCTCAGAAATTAAGTTAGGCAGCAGACTTGCCAACCTATCATGAATCACTCTCGAGAATATTTTATTAACAAAATTGTTGAGGCTTATAGGTCGCATATCTGCAAATGTACTCACTTCTTTTTTTTTAGGTAACATAACAATGTGTGTATGAGTGACTGCCCTGGGTAATTGTTGTCCACTAAAGAATGCCAGCACCATATTAAATATATCTTCCTCAACTATATCCCAGCAACTATGGAAAAAAGCTCCTGTGAAACCATCGGGTCCACCAGCTGAATCTCCACTCAGTCCAAAAGTTGTTGTCTTCACTTCTTGTTTTGTAGGTAGTTTCATCAAATGTTGATTCTGTGTGTCATCAATCATGGCAGGGACATGATCCAGTATTTGGAAATTAGAAGGCACCACACTTTCACTAAATTGATCTTTGTAGAAGTTCACTGCCTCAGTAGCAATTTGTTCCTCATCTTCAATCCATTGTCCCATATTATTCTGTATTCTTTTCAGCTTGAGTCTCTTCCTTCTCCCATTGACTTGAATATGAAAAAACTTTGTATTTCAATCTCCATCTTTGAACCAAGCCATTCCAGCCTTTTGTTTCCAGAATTGTTCCTCTATAGCCAAGTATTTTATCATCTCAGCTTGAACCTTCTGAAGCCTTTGTCTGTTCATTTGTGTTGGAGAAGCCTCAAATTCCCTTTCATGTACCAGAACCACCTCTTCTAGACTTGCTATCTTCTGGAATATATCACCATAGGTTGCCTTACTCCATACAGACAATGCTTTCTTTAGTTTCTTTATTTTGTGATTGAAGATCACAAATGGACTTGCACAAAAGTCCACTGTCCAATTTTCTTTGACTACCTCCTTAAAGGTAGCATGTTTAATCCAGAAATTGAGAAATCTAAATGGCTTCTTGATTGGGGTAGCCTCAATATCATAGTTAAGCAACATAGGACGATGATCAGATCCTATTTTTGATAAATGAGTGATTTGTAACCCAGGGAAAGTCTGCTGCAACTCAGTGTTGCCAAAACACTTGTCTAATCTTTTAAAAATGCAATCCTCATCAGATCTTCCATTCCACCAAGTGAATATACTTCCTTTGAAACTCAGATATGTTAGATTACAAGTATTCATACAGTGTCTGAAGTCATCAATCTCATTCAGTGTAACAGGTAATCCTCCAAATTTTTCTTCCTCATTCCAAATTACATTGAAGTCACCTCCTATGAGCCAAGGCACTGTCATGTCTTCTGCTAGGTAGTACATGGAATCCCATAACTCTATTCTGTCAGTAGTATCACACTTAGCATATACTAATGTGAGCATCAACTCCACCTGTGTCTCAGTATGAACTAGCCTCAATGTTAACTGCTGCACCAGGTTATAAACTATTGTTACATCAAAGACTTCATCAATAAAGGCCCAGATCTTATTAGAAACATTAGCTATAGCCTGTGCTAATCCAATTCTCCTCCTGTATCTCTCAATTTTGTTAGATTGCTGCATTGGCTCTAATATTCCAATGAATTCAAAGTGGTGTTGTCTATGCATTGTTATCAATCTTTCAAAGGCCTGCATTGTGTTAACAGACCTTACATTCCAAATTATTGCTTCCATTATTGATTTTGTGATTTAGATAATGTCCTTCGAGTTTGAACTCCTGCTGATGGTGCAATTGGTTGCTCTTTGTTTTGCTTTCTTTTAGTTTTGGCTTCTGATCTTCCCTTCTCCATCTGTCTAGGTGATAGGTCTCCCTCTTTTGCCACTTTGAGAAAGTTTTGTGCATATGACTCTTCATCCATGTCTCTTCCATCAGTTTCTTCCAATCTATTACCCTCCTCTTCAGCTGTATCCTGGTCTACATTTTGCTGTTTATTGACCACTGATTTATCTCCAGTAGTAGCAATGTTCTGCACCTGTTTCAATGGAATTTCATCTGCTGCTGCATCTGTGGGAATAATAGCTGACACTTTATTTGCTGTGTCATCTATTGTTTCCTGTAAGCAGTGCAACTCCCCTCCTTCTACATTTATTATTCCACCAGGGTCTCCTGGATCATCCGGAACTCCAGAAACATCAAGAATTCCACTCTCTTCACCCATTCCTTCCTTGTTCTGCACCTGTCCAAAACTTGATTCAGGTCCAGTTAACCTACGATCTTCAATAGGTTGTTTGGCTTTTTTTCCATCATTCACATTCTGATCTTCCTCATTTGTTGAATCCCCTCCTATCTCATCTTCACTTGGCATCGCATCCGGAATAATTCCTTCCTGTGGGTCTCCTTCAATTTGATCTTACCATAGCCTACCTCCCTGCCAATTTACCTTGTCATTGTTTTGGAATTTCTCAATGTCTGGGTCTTCAACATGTTCCATATCTCTGTCTTTCAGTGCAATCTCAACTCCAGTTTCTTGTGAAGGGATATCCTGACATGAGGTGTTAATTGCCACCAAATTATCCTTGAAAGTCCTCTGCACCCAAAGTGCAGTTGACTCCTTATTTTGAACACCTCCATCTTTCTTTACACCTGTTGTGTGACCTTCATAATTTGCTGACTTAGCATTAGGAGCAGTGGAGTTAGCGTTAGGTATCACAGGGTTAGGACCCTTCCTTAGTGTGTTGTTCTTCTTAGTAGCCTGCTCCTTAGTCTTGACAACTCTAGGAGTCTATGGGTTATAAGCAGTTGCTGATGCATTTAATATGTTGTGTTGCACAGGGATTTGATCAACAGCCCTCTCCAGCAAGGCCAATTGGTGTTGAGCACTATCTGCCTCCACTAGGACCAACTGGTTGCTGTCATTGGAGTCATTATTGTCAGCTTCCAGGAGTGCAAACTGATTTGTAGTGTGAACTTGTTGAGGAATTATTGCAAGCTATTTCTGAGCAGGTACAATTTCTTTTGTTGCTTGATTTTCTCCTTCGCCTTGCTTTCCTTCTCCCCTATTTCTATTATCTCTAACTTCTTTCCAATATTGTCCTAGGTTTCCAACAACTCGACCACTGGACAAGATCATTATAAGAGCATGCTCTCTTTCTTTTTCTTTGTTCTGTTGCATCACTGGTCCTGCATCTTCAACTTGTGGTTTCTCTCTATTTTGCATAAGTTCAGGATGTAATCTCCTGCACTCAATCATTTCAAGCCCTTGCAGCTTACACTCTCTACAATATTTAGGGAGGTAATCATATCTAATATTAATCCACTTCATCAATATCTCACATGTAACATCATCTTCTATGTCCATTCGAACTTTCTTAGGATGAGTAGCTAACAGATTCACCAAGACTTTAACACGAGCACAACTTGGCCTCGTTTTGTTGACAGTAGCCATATCCAAGTGTAATGGATTACCCACAGCTGATGCAATTGAAAATAAACATTCTTTTACGAAGAAAGTTGGGTTCATATTTGGAAAAGAGATCCAAGCCATCGCCTTTGGGGTCTCTTCTTTAGGTTTGAACCTTGAGTCATATAGTAAAGTTCAAAATTGATATTCTTCTCCAAACTTATCTTTAACGTAATATACTGCTTTGGAAGTAAATTCAAGGAAATCTTGCCATAACGTTAAGCGGACCAACAAATGTCTATCTCGTAACAAGACGATATTACACTCACCTTTGATGCTGCATTGCATTGGTATGATTTTACGTAGTTCCTGTATTTCTGGCCAGCCATATGAGAACTTGCAAACAACAGCATATTTTAATCCTTCGATTATATTCATATGATCGACCTCCGACGCCATTAACTTAATCATGGGCTGTCCTTGTAAAAACATTGCACGTCTCATTGGGATAGGCTCAACAGCTGGAGTTTGAACATTCATGGCAGCCTTAATAGTCGCTGGGTTAACAGCTGTAACGACCCAGCCAGTCATTTTGTGTGTTGGGACTCCGTTCCCGTGAATGACTCTTCCCATAGCAACTACCCGTGCCTTATGACTTGTGTGGGCAGGTAGTTTGAGATTCAGAAGTGATTTGGCCAGTTCAGGAGCACTTGGTTCCTGAAGGCTAGCCTATTTGGCTGATTTTGGCTCCGAACAGCATTCTGAGCAAATGACCTCGAAATCAAGTTCTGACAGCTCCAGCAGCTCCGGATGATAATTTCGGACTTGGGAGTGTGTTCGCCTCGGGTTTTTGATGACCCGGGAGTATTTCGGCACCTGAATTGGAATTCAGGATTCATGTGATTTGGAATTTAGCCTGGAATTGGACCTCGTGATATCATTGTCCGAATGGAATTCCAGAACTGGCAATAGTTCCGTATAGTCATTTATGACTTGTCCGCAAAATTTGGGGTCATTCTGAGCAGTATAGACCCGTTTGGCGTATTGATGAGCCATTTGATTTTTCTTGAAATCCTAAGTTTGATCTAAGGGGTTTTGGAGAGTGATTCTTGGTTTGAATGATGTTTTTAGTGTTCTAGGAGCTCGAGAAAGTCCGTCATGTGATTTGGGACTTGTTGGTATAATTTGTCGAGGGCTCGGGTAGGCCCAGGGGTCTCCCGGACCCCGATCGGGGTCAAAAACAAACAAAACTCATAGCTGGTGGGAATGTACTGGTGTGACTGCACCTGCGGTCCATGAGCCGCAGGCGCGAGGTTCGCACCAGCGGAAATTCCTTCGCAGGTGCGGCTCCTTCCGTAGGAGCGACCTTCTCTCCGCAGGCGCGGCTCCGCAGGAGGGGACATGTCGTGCTTATTGTTTATTATTTATCACACGAGGGGACATGCCGTGTTGATTGTTTATTATTTATCGCATGAGGGGACATGTCGTGCTGATCGTTTATTATTTATCACACGAGGGGACATGCCGTCTTGATCGTTTATTATTTATGCACGAGGGGACATGCCGTGCTGATCGTTTATTATTTATCACACAAGGGGACATGTCGTGTTGATTGTTTATTATTTATTGCACGAGGGGACATGCCGTGCTGATTGTTTGTTATTTATCACACGAGGGGACATGCCATGTTGATCGTTGATTATTCATTGCAAGAGGGGACATTTCGTGCCGAGTGTTACTATTTATGCACGAGGGGATATTCCGTGCCGAGTGACTGTGAGATTATGCACGAGGGGACATGCCGTGCCTTTTGCTGTTCATTATCTGTCCTGAGACGTTAAATTCCTGCTTTTACTTTTTACACTTCAGTTATTACCCTGTTCTACTGTGCTAGCATTTTGTTTCCCCTTTTACCCCCAGCATGTTCTCCCCGTATCTGTCTTACTTGCTTATTTCCGTCGATATTTTCCTATTATTATATAGAATTGCACAGGTACATATATTGTTGTCGGTCCTAGCCTCGTCACTACTTCGCCGAGGTTAGGCTCGGCACTTACTCAGTACATGGGGTCGGTTGTACTGATGCTACACCTGCACTTCTTTATGTTGTGCAGACTACGCAGCCGGACCCGGTGGTCACTGACGGTCGGAGCATTCCATCAGTTCATACAAGAGACATCGAGGTAGACCCGCAGACGTTCGTGGGCCTTGGCGTCACCTTCTACCCTTCACTTTCAGCTATGTCTTATCTTATAGTTCAAAGACAATCATATGTACTTATTTTCAGACCTTTGTTTTAGTAATCTCTTAGACAGTTCTTGAGTATGTGACACCAGTTCTGGGATTTGTATATGGGTTTTATTTCAAAGTTGCTATATTACTTTTGGTAATATGTTAACCTTCATATTGTTGATCATCGATGCCTTAGTTATCTCGTTCGTTTTAGTTGTTAATGAGTTTTATCTAGTTCAAACGTTGGCTTGTCTAGCGGGTTCAACGTTAGACGCAGTCATGGCCCGAAAGTGGGATTTCGGGTCGTGTCAACTCAGTTAGAGAAATAGGGAATAGACGAGGACGATGACTACTGGATCCCTCGATCCTTCACAATTCCCGATTATTCCGATGCCACTAAATCGACAGTAAAGAGCTGGAACAAGTCATACTGATCGAGGAACTGCCTGAACGAAAGGCATACTTAGGCACGGGGTTGATTCCCGAGCTTAGGAAAAAACTTATTCAATTCCTTTTAAATAACATGGATTGTTTTGCTTGGTCCCATCTCGATATGAAAGGGATCTGTCCGGAGATCATTACACATTGATTAAGCTTGGACTCGAAGTTCCACCCTATAAAACAAACGAGAAGGCCCCAGTCTGAGGTTAAGCATGCATTCATCAAGAGCGACGTAACAAAACTTCTCAAAATAGGATCCATTCGGGAGTTAAAATATCCCGAATGGTTAGCTAACGTAGTTGTAGTCCTTAAGAAGGGAAATAAACTTAGGATGTGTGTAGACTATAAGGATTTAAACAAGGCCTGCCCTAAAAATTCTTTTCCTTTGACGAATATCGATCGCATGATCGATGCCACAACTGGCCACGAGATTCTCAGTTTTCTCGACACCTACTCTGGATACAATCAAATACAAATGAATCTGGAGGATCATGCAAAGACTTTGTTCATCACTAAATACAACACCTATCGTTATAACGTAATGTCGTTTGGACTTAAAAATGTTGGTGCTACTTATCCACGCCTAGTCAATCTAATGTTCGAATAATAAATAGGTAAATCAATGGAAGTTTATATTGATGACATGTTAGTTAAGTCCCTGCGAGCAGCGGACCATTTGAAACATTTGCAAGAGACCTTCGACATATGAAGAAAGTATAATATGAAGCTCAACCCAGAGAAATGTGCATTCAGGGTCGGCTCACGCAAGTTCCTCGGCTTCATGGTATCAAATTAGAGGATCGAGATCAACCCCGATAAAATCAAGGCCATCAAAGATATCATGGTCGTGGATAATGTCAAGGTCGTACGAAGGTTAACAGGGCGCATAGCCGCCCTATGTCGATTGATTTCGAGGTCCTTAGATAGAAGTCACCGGTTCTTCTCACTGCTTAAAAGAAGAGCAATTTTTCATGGACCCCGGAATGCCAACAAGACTTGGAAGAACTAAAACGGTACCTATCGAGCCAGCCACTACTTCACACCTCGAAAATGGACGAGCAGCTCTACTTGTATTTAGCGGTCTCGAAAATAGTGGTAAGTGGGGTCCTAGTTCGAGAAGACCAAGGTATGAAATTCCCTGTTTATTATGTTAGTCGAACTCTATGTAAGGCTGAGACCCGATACCCACACTTAGAAAAAGTAGCGCTTGCTTTAATAAGCGCATCAAGGAAATTAAAACCATATGTTTAGTGTCACCCAATTTATCTTGTGACTACATATCCCCTTTGCAATATTTTGCACAAACCCTAACTCTCGAGTCGATTGGAAAAATGGGCCATTGAGATCAGCGGGTATGATATCGAGTATCTACCCCAAACGACCATCAAGTCTCAAATCTTAGAAGACTTCGTGGCCTATTTCACGCAAGCCCTCGTACTCGAGGTCGAAAAGGAATTATTATTAAAATGGGGTACATCTTCGGGGGTGTGGACCCTCTTCACAGACGGCGCCTCGAACGTGAAGGAGTCCAGACTAGGCATCATTTTGAAACCCCCCACAGGTAATACAATTAGACAATCTATCAGAACTTCAAAATTAAATAACAATGAGGTCAAGTATGAGGCCATAATTGCAGGTCTCGAGCTGGCTAAGAGTTTGGGATCAGAGGTCATCGAGGAAAAATGTGACTCCCTACATGTAGTAAACCAAGTCAATACATCTTTCGAGGTTCGAGAAGACTGAATGCAGAGGTACTTGGATAAACTACATGTGGCTCTACATCGATTTAAAGAATGGACCCTACAACACGTACCTTGGGAACAAAACAGCGAGGCTGATACCCTTGCAAACTTGGGTTCATCGGTCGAAGATGACGAACTTAGCTCGGGGAGTATCGTACAACTTTCAAGGTCAGTAATCAAAGAGGGCCACACTGAAATAGACTCTACAAGCCTGACCTAGGATTGGAGGAATAAGTATATCGAATACCTAAAGACGGGGAAGCTTTCATCCGATCCTAAGGAATCGAGGACTCTACGCACAAAGGCAGCAGGATTCACATTGGCCGAGGATGGAACGCTGTTTAGGAGAATGTTTGATGGACCATTGGTGATATGTTGGGACCAGGAGACACCGACTATGTACTATGGGAAATTCACGAAGGCACTTGTGGAAATCACTCTAGTCCCGAGTGATTGGTTCACAAATTTATCAAAGTAGGGTACTATTGGGACGATATGGAAAAGGATACCAAAGAGTTCGTTCGAAAGTGCGATAAATGTCAAAGGTATGTGCCGATGATTCAGCAGACCTGGGAGCAGCTCCACTCAGTCCTATCCCCATGGCCGTTTATGAAATGGGGAATGGACATCATCGGCCCTCTGCCATCGGCCCCAAGTAAAGCTCAGTTTATGTTATTTATGACTGACTATTTTTCTAAATGGGTTGAAGAACAAGATTTTGAGAAAGTCAGAGAAAAGGAAGTCATAGACTTCATTTGGGACCACATTATATGTCGATTCAGGATGCATGCCGAGATTGTATTCGACAATGGGAATCAATCATCGGCAGCAAAGTGATCAAATTTCTCGAGGATCACAAGATTAAAAGGTTATGTCGACGCCATATCATCCTACTGCAAACGGACAAGTCGAACTGACAAACAAGACTATCATTCAAAATCCAAAGAAAAGATTGACCGAAGCTAAAGGAAAATGGAGAGAGATACTGCCCGATGTTCTTTGGGCATACCGCACGACGTCGAAATCCAGTATGGAGGAAACACCGTTCTCTTTAGTCTATGGTGTCGAAGCTCTTATCGCGGTCGAAGTCGGGGAACATAGCCTCAGGTTTCGGTATGCAACGGAAGAGTCAAATAACAAGGCTATGAATGCAAGCCTCAAATTGCTAGATGAAAGACGAGAAACCTCCCTCATTCGAATGGCCGCACATAAATAGCAGATCGAAAGGTATTACAATCGAAGAGCCAATATTCGACACTTTAAAATCGGGGACTTAGTTCTGAGGAAAGTCACCCTCAACACTTGAAACTCGAATGAAGGAAAACTTGGCCCAAACTGGGGCGGACCATATCTGGTCCTCGACATCATCGGAAAAGGATCCTACAAGCTTGGCACGATGAACGTTGAGCAACTACCAAACAATTGGAACATATCACTCCTCAAATGATATTACTGCTAAGGTAAAACCTTCTCCATTTTCATTTATGTTTTAAATTAACCACTTCCAGGTGTTCGATCGAGGACATCAATGGATCCTTGAACACGAAGTCCCTAGGTCTGTAAGGACGTGTTTCACTCTTTTTCCCTCAGACCGGTTTTTTCCCAAACAGTTTTTTCCGGCGAGGTTTTTGACGAGGCAACCATTGTTCGTGCTAACTAGAGAAATTCAACAGTATCCAAGGCTTCTTTGCAATCAACCTCGAATATTGGGGGACATCACCCTCCTGTGACATCTTTGTTGCAAGGAAAGTACTTTGTGTCATCAGGGTCTCGATAGATAAATTTTGTTAGAGCCAAACAGTCTAAGGAGCCGTGCCAATGTAGTTTACTCGAGCCCTAACATCAAATATGTACGCATGTATAATCATCTATTAAGAGAAGTATTTTTCCTTGCTAAATATTCCATGCCTTAGAAATATTTTACTTTACAATTTCTTGCTCTTGATCTATTGTGTAAACAGGCTTAAGGGCCGATCACAACTGAATTTCGAACAACTAACCCCACACTCCAGGATTGCCGTCCAAAATATCGACGCGATCGAATTATTTAAACCTCGAGATCGTAAGACCTTAAAAAGGCAATCCTCGAATTTTATAGGCCATGACCACCCTACTCGGGTACTGACACTTCGAACAAGTTCGGAGTGTAACGAGAAAACAAACCCAAGAGGCAAGGTCTCAAACTAAAAAGGCTACGGCCAATTAACACGGTTCGGAGATGTCCGAATTTTGTAATAAAATAGGCCTTTGAATATTTTCATCAACCGGTTAAAAGGTCTACCCTCGGCAAAATTATAAAGGGTATCGATAATATCGACCCTCGAAAACCCTAATGGGTACAAAATTGTTCGAACTCTCGAACAAATTCTTTATTTTATGCTAAGGCATTACGAAACGAAGGGTTTTGATAATATCGACCCTCGAAAACCCTAATGGGTACAGAATTGTTCGAACTCTCAAACAAATTCCTTATTTCATGCTAAGGCATAACAAATTTTATATGATTAAACAATAAACCTTTTAAGACGAAAAGGGGAAAAGCCATTCTTTTTTACAAAGGCCACATCTGCCTAATACAAAAGCATAAGGGCCATTTCTATTTTGAATTCAAGAAACCATCCTCACTCAAATAAAACCTAAGGGTTACTCTACTTCAAGTTCGAGCAAGTACTCACTCGATTATAAGAACTACACAAGTCCGACATTGATCAAATTGCCTAAGCCTAGAACTTATGAACAATATTTTCATAAGGCATAAATGAAACAAAATTTTCATAAGGCAGAAAATGAAATAAAGGCAAGTCGGAAAGAAGGTATATCTTTATATTTATGAAAGGATATTTAAAGTTCCGATCAGGATCCTACTGTAAGGCCCCGAAATATTTTGCTAAACAATATAGGATTTTGGGGTGCCAGGTAGACTAATTATAATATTTTATGTGCTTTAAATATGATTTAAGTGAATTAGATATGTTAAAAAAGTGCATAAGCCATATAATAAGTAAGGTGGGGTCCAAGGATAGGCCTAAGTCTAAGCCAAATTGGAAAATTTCATAATAGGCCAAAATTCCAAAGGTACTTGCACTAATCCACACTTTGAACGAGCATATCTAAATATATATAAGGTATTATGTGATGAATAACCTTTCCAATGAGAGGTCTTCAAGTCTAGTTTCAACGCTTCAAACAGTTCGTCATTTGGACATTCCTACACAAAGTTATGATCAAATTACCAAAGGCTGGATTTGCGACATTTTTGCGATCGCAAAACGACTATGCGGACCACATTTGTGTCGCATAGTGAAGCAGAATCGGGCAAAACCATTATGATGTCGCATGTTGATTATGCTATAGCATAGTTGATTATGCTGTCGATTATGCTATAACATAATGATTATGCTGCAAGATTGTTGCCCACATTTCGATTATGCTATAGCATAATTGCATAACAAAATTGACTTTGGGGGTCATTTTTGGAACTTTTCATATCCGAACCCACTTTGATAAATAAGCTTTGGGGCTTCATTTGGGACTATTTTATACTAAATATAGAGAGAGAGGATAGCATTTTAGAGAGAGAAAGAGGGAACCTAGCCTCCTAATCATCAATCTTGCAAAAATCCTCAAGAATCAAGCATGCTAATCTCTAGCTCACCATCTTCCGAGTAAGTCCTACTTCTAATATGTCATATATGAGATTATGAGATCAAAAATGTAATATGGGGTTAAAAATAGTCCTTGCATGTGGGACTAAGTTGTAGTATGTGATATTAAAGAACTAATTTGGGTAGTTCATGTTAAAATTTGGTTGAGGGAAGAAGGAATTGCCATTTTTAAACCTTGTAGACGCAACAGAAGAAATAAAGGTGGAATTATGAGAAGGAATAATGGTGGAATATGATTGTACGGTGGGATCGGGTTGCGTGCCGCAACAGGAGAACAATTGAAATAAGAAACTGTGAAAACCTCATTTGTGATTCCCTGTATCTCTGTGCTATATTTGTTTTGTTTCTTTGACTGCCTCCTATCTGTGCGCTGTTTGATTTTACTTAGAGTAACGTTTTTTCATTCATACTAGTACTATTCCATGGTACTAACGTCCCTTTTGCCGGGGGCGCTACATCTTTTATATGAATGTAGGTGGTTCTATAGCAGGTAGCTTCGTCCGCTGATAGTGGTGCCTTCTCTTCATCCTTTCAGCAGTACTGATGAGCCCCATTCCTCTCGGGGCCGTGCGTAGTCCATGTCATCTCTTTTGTATATTTTGATTCTCCTAAGGTATAGCCGGGGCCTTGTTGTCGTAAAGTATGTTCCGTACCTTTAGAGGCTCCGTAGACACTGTGTGAGTGGTATATATTTTGGGTAGTTGTTGTAATTATTCATAATCATTGTCCTATATTGGAAATGTTGTTCTTAGTTTGTATATTTTGGGATTATCAAATGTTGAAGCTTTAAAAGAGGAAAATGGACTTATGTTGCAAATTCATACTTTTGTTCCATTTGCTATTTCATTTATAGATTTGTATATTATAAACACGGGGTAATGCGTTGGGTAGGAAAGGCAATCCAGGTACGCTTGACTGGGATCATCCGCTTAGGCGCCGGTCTCGTCCCTCGATTTTGGGGCTTGACAAACTTGGTGTCAGAGTCTAAGGTTTTAAAAGTGTCCTAGGATATCTCGGAGCCGTGTCTAGTAGAGCCCTTCTTATTGGTGTGTTGTCGACCACATCTATAATTAGGGAGCTACATGGACATTTAGGAATTTCACCCTTCTTTGATACTCCAATCGTGTGATAGAGCTAAAGTTAGGGAGTTAGTTTTCTCTCCAAGTCTTACTCTCAAAATGAGTAATCATGATGCCATAATCCGCAAATTTGAAGCCATGAGGAGGAAATGATCCCACCATTTAGTCTGAGGGGAGTGCCCTTGTCCCTATTGATGTCATTGCACTTCCAAATCCTATAGTATATCGGTATGGTACCAACGTACGTTAGGGATGTTTAGTCGAGGGGCATCGATTAAGCTATTGCCCTATCAACCTAAAGTCACCAAGTAAGTCACTCCTTAGCACAACCAACGTACTCTTGTTGTATATCTACATCCATATTGAAGAACCTTCATAGGCATGGCCTTAATAAATGTTGAGTCACAGTCCATTGCATGCACCTACTCTTTGAACGAGATCCAATATTTTTTGAATCCACTCTACCGCAAATTTTCTTATATGCAATCTTTTATGATATCGAGCTCTATAATCATGTCCTTGAATTGAGTTGTAGCTATAGAATTACCATTTCCAACACGCATTTCTAAACTCTAACAAGGGACTATACCCGAAGATTTTCTTCCCGAATGAATGGATGGACAATTCTAATATTTTCGCACAAAATAAAAGGATATTTTCTCTCGGACATTTATTCTTCTCTATTCGAAACCCTAGGCCATTTTTCTTCAAGTTTTTGCATCATCTAAATGTTGACATAGTGTCATAGTGAAGATCTTTCCTTGTGCCATCATCATCTCTAGTATGGTAGTGCCCTCGCTCTATCTTTGTTGAGGCTTTCATTTTGGCCTAGTGGTCGGAATCGGCAAGATTTTTATTTGTTTGGCGAGAATGTCCCTCTTCTCCGACAGGTTATTTTCTGAATTTGGTCTGCTCAATTACTTTTAAACATTATTAAAACTCCGTCGAAGATAGGGTCCGTTGAGCCTCCATGTAACTGGATCATGCTGCTTGTTCTTGTTGCTCATCTTATTCTTGAAGGTTGTCCTTCTTCTAGTTGTAAGGAAGACTAGCATTTTCGCTCCTCCTTTTGTTTGCATAATACTTGTTTGAGTGTCGCTATATGTTAATTTCTCTATATTGCTAAGAATTCAACTGATTTTGATGTTTGTAGTGGCTCCACTAACCGTGAAGCTATTGAATTTACTCCTAAAAACTCAAGTTCATTTTTTGTTAAGCTACTCTAACATACCCGGCCTTCCCCTAGTTGTAGACTCATTTCTCAGTTCTAATATCAAGTGCTGAAGGAACAACATAATTGTATCCTTGGTATCTAGAAATACAATTTCTTTTATCAATAGCGATCCACCCAAATTCTGTACCAATTCCGCTGAATCCAGAAAATGGGATAGATGTAACAATACCTTTATTTTCTAGTTAACTAGTTTTCGGTCCTCTGATATTACTGGGGTTTTCAGTATTCTGACATAGCTAAACAAGGATATGGGATTATAGGTGGCGGGGGCAAGTCAATCCATCCTCTTACTTTAACTACGAGCATGCTTCATTCACTATCAGTTATATTATCCCTTCTCCATCCTATCCCCTTAGAAGCACTATCCTTAAAGGTTGAACTCTGAACCTGAAAGAGTAGCTCTAATTTTAAAATACTTCTAGATATCTGGTTAATGGATTATCTACGCAGGCGCTAGTCCAACGATCCGCTTATCAGTCTGAATCTCACCTTTTGGTTTTGGGTTAACCAAGGAGCAATACCCCTAGTAACACATTCATATGTCAAGCCTTTCTATCGGCCAAGTCTTATAGCGTCTCCCAATTTGGTTGGTAATAACTAGTTGTGTAGAAGTGTGTTGCAGTGCTTCGTTGTGAAGTAGAGTTGTTAAACATAATTGGATTTTAAAATTCTGGAGCTATACATCATGTGACTATATGCGGAGATCTTCTTTCAAAAATTTAGCTTCGCGTAATCCCTTATATTACCACCCTTCCTAGTAGTCACAATGTAAAGGTCACTTCTATAAGCTCTCTAACTTTCTTTTCATTTGTCGTGCCTCATGTGTTGTTTACCCGTAATCTTCAATGCGATATTATCTCATTTTCTCGACTAGATATCCAACTATATGATCTGATTTAATTAACCTCACTTTTATGTACTCTACAAACGCCCTGGAGTGGGCAAACTTCCCCTTTACTACAGACTTCTAATGTCTTCAACTCTTTTTAAGCTTGTTGATTCCAAATGGTGCTCTTATTTGTGCTGCCTTACTATCTATTTTCATATGGTAACTCTCCTTGTGAATCTAATTTTATGCCTTATGGCATCAAAAAAGGAAGTCTCATGGAATCAGGGATCGGGGTATGTTCCTTCTGACTAGGATAAAAAGATATTGCTCGCACTCTTTGTGAGATTTTCTCCTAAACAATCATCTACCTGCTCTACTTGTCCATGTCACTAGATAACTTAGGTTACTCTTCTCCGATAAGTTCATCAAGACTTCTCACCCTTTCATAATTATTCATACGGTCGCTTCGAGGCTTTATTCTACACTAGCTCGTAATGATTTTAAGTACTTTCTCACCCTTGTTGACGATTTTCTAAGGCTACGAGGGCTTGTCTCGTGGGTTCCAAAGGTAATGATTTTTCCTTAAAGTTCAAGTTTAAATTGCCATGATTTCAAACCAAAGTGTGTCCCCTTTTCAAAAGTCTTAAATGGGTCGGATTTGATGAGGTTATGTGGCTTTCTGCTCACTCGACTTCTAGGAGTATTGACAACGTCATTGTCATGTATGGGGAATTTTGCTACCTCTGGCATTCCACCACCTTAGGAAGGGTTAGATTGTTCGAATTATGATAATCTCATAAGTAGATGACTTCCTTTCCATTCTCATGCGCTTGTGGCATAGAGTCCTTATGTCGCTTATTGTTAGGAGTGAAATCGAATTCCACGTATTTCATTTGCGGCCTCAATCACACCCATGTTGCAAGAGTCTTACCATTTGAGTTCAACTACTTACCTTACACTCAGGGACACAACTAGTGTATCCTACTTGATCACTTCTTTAAAATCTCAAGTTCACATACATAGTATCCACCTTATCTAAGAATACTAGTTACCACTATGCTTCACTTATCTGATAATTGATGTAGTCACCTGGATTAAACCATGTTGTAATCGTTAATATAAATCCTCGTGTCTCGTAGCATATAACCTCATGAAATACTCTGCTCAACACATTAATGAATTCCTGAATAATTCCAGCCCAATCTTGAACTCCGTTGCTCCTTACTGTATTAGGTCTATTTTGTATTGAAGGTTCAAATGTGTCAAAGTCACCTTGTGATCTCATATATTCAGTAGGTAATTTTATGGTCAATTTATTTTTGCACATCTTAGAGTAATCGTGGGTGTTCGCATAGAGATTTAGAATTCAGGAGGGTGAACCGGTTATTCTCATAATTTTTCCCTGTAGATGTTATGTGAATTGATAATGAAGGGTACATAAGCGCATTTTCCATTAGGTTGCACTAGGAGTATGATGTTTCTCATGTATTTATGTTTTCATATGTCTATGTCTAAGAAGGTAGTTGGAAGATCCGTTGTGTATCATTTTGGTGTAGATTATTGAAGGTGAAGTTAATGGGTAGTTAGCTTATGCGAAGTATCTAGCTGTCATCCTTTATAGGTAAGTTTAGGGGTTAGGATTGCTTCCGTGAATGTGTAATGACAAAGCTTGTAAGTCGAGGAGGCCACCTTGAAGGCCGAAAGTGTTGTGGAAGGAAAATGTTTTCTCTTGGTTGTATATCAATTAGTTTTGACATGAAGGGTACCTTATAGGTGTTATGATCTAAAAATGTGTAGTCCATGCTCAAGTGTCATTATGATAATGTAGTTCTTGTGATACTAAGATTAGTTTTATGGGTATATACATTTTGGTGCTTTGTCGAGTTATTGATGAGTTTTTAAGGTGGTTTTTGTGGTTCTCTGACATGTGGATAGGCCTAGTTACAAAGGAGATGCTTCTCAAAAATTTGGGAGTTAGTCAAATTTAGAAAAATTTGGGAGTTAGTCAAATTTAGGAACTTGAGGTAGGATAGAAAAGAGAAATGTTATGTTAGGTATTTGGGTCAGGATCTACCTCTCATTCGAGGACAAATGATCCTAAGCGGGGGAGAATGTAAGGCTCCAAAAAATTTTGCTAAGCAATATAAGATTTCGGGGTGCCAGGTAGACTAATTAAAATATTTTATGTGCTTTAAATATGATGTAAGTGAATTGGATATGGTAAACAAGTGTATAAGTAATATAATAATTAAGGTGGAGTCCAAGGAGAGGCCTAAGTCTAAGACAAATGGGAAAGTTTCATAATAGGCTAAAATTCCAAAGGTACTTGCACTAGTCCACACTTTGAACGAGCATATCTAAAAATATATAAGGTATTATGTGACGAATAAACTCTCCAATGAAAGGTATTCGAGTCTAGTTTCCAACGCTTCAAACCGTTCATCATTTGGACATTCCTACACAAAGTTATGATCAAATTACCAAAGGCTGGATTTGCGACCTTTTTGCGATCGCAAAACGACTATGCGGACCGCATTTGTGTCGCATAATGGAGCAGAATCGGTCAAAACCATTATGTTGTCGCATGTTGATTATGCTATAGCATAGTTGATTATGCTATAGCATAATGATTATGCTGCAAGAATGTTGCCCACATTTCGATTATGCTATAGCATAATTGACTTCGGTGGTCATTTTTGGAACTTTTCATATCCGAACCCACTTTGATAAATAACCTTTGGGGCTTCATTTGGGACTATTTTTACACTAAATCTAGAGATAGGTGAGAGCATTTTAGAGAGAGAAAGAGGCAACCTAGCCTCCTAATCATCAATCTTGCACAAATCCTCATGAATCAAGCATGCTAATCTCTAGCTCAGTATCTTCCGGGTAAGTCCTACTTCTAATATTTCAAATATGAGATTATGAGATCAAAATTGTATTGTGGGGTTAAAAACAGTTCATGCATGTGGGACTAAGTTGTAGTATGTGATATTAAAGAACTAATTTGGGTAGTTCATGTTAAAATTTGGTTGAGGGAAGAAGGGATTTCCCTTTTAAAACCTTGTAGTCTACTTCACATGTTAGGTGTTTGATGAAATTCCTAAGAGAGTTACACCATGGGTAATCTTTCTAATTATTAATCGATTTCCGTTATCTCCTTATAAATTGTTATTGCTAGAGGTGTTGGTGTATTGTATTACTTAAGGAAAAGCTCTTTGAGGTATGTATGACTAACTTTAATCTTTGTAGTGTTGCCTTGTTAGTGTCCGAGCATTAGGTATGAATTCCTGTCTTGATTGTATTTGAATTGATTGTCCCATTGTGATAAGGTGAAGAACCATGCTCTTTGAATGCCTTAGTTGATTACCATGTCTCCATGCTATTTGAGATTGTGAAATATGATTCCTTATGCTTACCCTATCATGTGCAGAACTCGTATATGCTTGAACTCATCGATATGAAAGGAAGTGCTACTACATGAATGAAAATGGTAACAAACTCAATTGTTGAATGTATCTAAATTCTAATGGATGTGTAGAAAATAATGAGAAAGAAATGTGAATTGATTTAATTAAGCTAAATAGTTATGGCGTACCGTACATGACTCACTGCTTGGTAAAGATTATTGTACCCTTGATTTCACATGGTTGTTTGGTTGTTATGAATTTATACTCTTGATGATAGAAATCCGTGTGATTAAATTGTTGATTGTTGTTGCTATCTAAATGATGCCCGGTGGGATCGGGTTGCGCGCCGCAACAGGTGAAATAAGGGTGGTATATAGAGAAGTAACAAGGGTGGAATGTGATTGTACGGCGGGATCGGTTTGCACGCCGCAACAGAAGAAATAAGGGTGGAATGATGAGAAGGAATAAGTGTGGAATATGATTGTACGATGGGATCGGGTTTGCGCACCGCAACAGGAGAACAATTGAAATAAGAAACTGTGAAAACCTCATTTGTGATTCTCTGTATCTCTGTGCAATATTTGTTTGGTTTATTTGACTGCCTCCTATCTGTGCACTGCTTGATTTTACTTAGAGTAAAGTTTGTTCGTACATACTAGTAATATTCCATGGTACTAACGTCCCTTTTGCCAGGGGCACTACATCTTTTATATGGATGTAGGTGGTTCTATAGCCGGTAGCTCCGTCTGCCGATAGTGGTGCCTTCTCTTCATCCCTTCAGCAGTATTGGTGAGCCCCATTCCTCTCGGGGTCGTGTGTAGTGCATGTCATCTCTTTTGTATATTTTGATTCTCTTAAGGTATAGCCGGGGCCTTGTTACTAGCAAGTATGTATACTCTTCTCCGTACCTTTAGAGGCTCCGTAGACACTGTGTGGGTTGTATATATTTTGGGTAGTAGTTGTAATTATTCGTAATCGTGATCCCGTATTGGAAATATTGAGCTTAGTTTGTATATTTTGGGATTATCAAATGTTGAAGCTTTAAAAGAGGAAAATGGACTTATGTTGCAAATTCATACTTTGGTTCCATTTTCTATTTCATTTATAGATTTGTATATTATAAACACGGTGTAATGCGTTGGGTAGGAAAGGCAATCCAGGTCCGTTTGACCGGGACCATCCGGTTAGGCGCCGGTCTCGTTCCTCGGTTTTGGGGCGTGACACCTACACAAAAGATCAAAAATGAAAAAAATCCTAAAATTCCTAACTATCTCCAAGGACAGCTTCTTCTCCATCGCCCCCCCCCCCCCCCCCCCCCCCTGCTCTCAGACCCGCTCTTGCTCCCAACGTCGTCATCATCATCATCGGAGGGCAGTGCGTCAGCATCACCTTCGAGCTCTTTTGCATTTTTTATCTCATCAGTGAGATCGAAGCCTCAAGCATGAACCTCCGCGATGCTTCCCTCCGATATTGGCTCTTGGCGAGCTCGGCAACCCAATATGCTTGATTTTGGGTAGCCTCGGCAATTTTCTTTGCTTGGTCATGAGCATCAGAATGGTTGACGGTCACAATCGCCTCCGCATCGGCCTTGGACTTTTCAGCCTCAGATTTAGCCTTTGCAACTTCGCTGGTCAACTAAGCCTCGAGTTCCTCAATTTTCTTGGCTTGTGCCAAGTTCTTCTCTTTCATACCTTGAAGCTGATTTTTAGCCGATGACAACTGGGATCAAGCAACTTTCTTCTCCGAGGCGAGGCGGTACATATTTTGCTTCCATGCCAAGGTCTCCGCCTTCATCGCATCGACCTCTCCTCGATCCTCTTGAGCTTCTACTGAACCTGTGAGATCAAATTTCTAGCGACCATTCCCGAACCAATGCCATGATTATCTAAGATTTTATTTACCTGCTCTGTCAGGTCAGTTTGTTCTTTCTGAGCCGCGGCTAGCTCAGCTTTGAGGTCTTTGATTTCTTCTTCTTTTTGCCCATTGAGGAGTTTAAGGGCATTCTTCTCCTCAGTGAGCCTTTGAATGTCGGTCTCGTACCGGCTCAACTCTGCTCGAGACCTAGAAAATGCCTCATGATGAAGCACTGAGGCCTACACATACAAAGGGAAAGAAATTAGACAAAGAGAAAAATACAAGTATAGCGTTAATTAGGGAATTCAAGGATTACCCATTTCAAGGCTTGTTATGACTCTTTAAAGAGGCACGGTGCTCCCACTTCGTCCATCAAGGCCTGGTCTTCCTCTGTAACCAGACCCCGAAGATAACTAGCCACCTCTACGGGAGCAGCAAAAACTCGATCATCCTCCGGGATGGAGATAATGATTGTTCGTTTGATCCCGGGATAGACACTGGGGGCCGGGAACTGATCGGTCAATCTGAAACTCAAGGAGGTACCACCCAAATCATTCCTCAGTATTTACAAGTCGCTCAGACCTGCGACATCCTCGATCCCGGCAAAATAACCACGGAAGGGGTCCTCCCCTCCGTGGGCTCCTTCTGCATCAGGAGTCTTCATGTCTTGGTCCTCCCGAATAGTCTCCTCAAAATATGAAGGGAGGGACGGGGAGCCTCCAACTTCGATTGCCCCAAGAGGGTCTCTGGGGCATTCTTTTCACCTCAAGGAGCCTCAAGATAGACCTTCACGGCCGATTCCACCACTCTTTTTGCCTAGAGATGAGGCGTCTTCAGCCTTTGCCGACTCCGTCTAAGTCTCCTCCCAAGGCCACGTCAGCTCGAGGCAGATTGTTTTTGGCTCCTACTGGCTCGGCGTCCTTCTAAGTGTTAGTATTCGTCTTTACTCGGGCCACCAGCCCGGAGCCGTCTTCCTCTTTTCTTCTTCCTCTCTTAGGAGTCGATGGTGTCCTTTTTTGGTTTACGAGCCATTTTTTTCTTAGGCTCTAGATCCTCAGAAGTTGAGGTCCTCTTTCTCTTTTTCTCCTTCGCCGACTTCAAGACCGGGATCAAAGTTTCTTCTTCGCTAGATGGGGGACTCATGACTGCATCTTTGCCGAGACCTGTAGGAAAAGAAGTTGAGTAAATATGGGAGGAATGTCTTACCCTAATTACTATACACATGAAAAGGGGCTTACCAAGATTTTTGGACTCCCTCCGGCCTTTCAATAAATCACGCCATGCGTGCTCAACGTACGTAGAGGTCGAAGACAAGTCCCTGACCCAACTTTCGAGGTTAGGAATTGCACTGGGAATCCAAGCTTTCGATACGTCACGGCGTCGGTTCAAAATTGCAAGTGTCCTACCACCAACTGACACACATTAATAACCTGGGGAAATATACCGACGGGACGTTTTGGTCACTTTATCGCTTACATCATGGAGATGACGTCATGACAGACCGAGGGAAAATTGAAAGCTCAATTCGTTTCTTGTCATTACACTCCAAAAAATAAGGGGACTATCTATATACGGTTAAAATTGGGCCCACCTAATTTTACTGATTAACCGAGACAAGGGGATGGATTGAAGATCGACCCCATAGTAAATCAGACCGAGGCATGAGGACAAGGTACCGAGTTTGGGATTTGAGCTACCGGTAGAGATCGAGACCAACACGGATCGAGACCAAACAGGGTAGACATCGAGTAAGACCGAAGATAGCATAATAACAAAAAGGTGTGATATCCGCGACTGGTCGAAGATCATTGCGGAAATCTAGGAACGAATCAAATCAAGAATGGTTATTTAGCTTATCATGGGATTTCTTTCTGTAATTAGAATTATACCATAAGTAGAATTCCTCTACTATATAAAAGGGGTTCTAATAATTTGTAAGACACATGATTCTCGCATATCAAAGCAATATAACACTCTTTTTTTGCTCATATTCTCTTGGTCATCAGTTTGCTTTATACTTCATTATTCTAGTATCAGTCAATTCGAGGGCACCCTAGCTCGAGGGTTGAATTGCATTTCAACATTGTTTGCTTTACTTTATTGCCAACTTCTATTATTAATCATCGCGTTTATCAATTGATATTAGGTAAAATCACGTTTCTTTAAAACCACATTATAAGTTTAATTGTTATCCGATTTTAAGGGTAAACATCCTTATTTATGTTGGACTAGGCACTTCAATAGACCATCCACAGCCAACCATAAAGTCGTATTGTGTTAAACTATCAATACGATAATTGGATGGCAGACCATTGGCAACTAGAGGGCAACAAACTGCGAAACAAAAATGAAGAGTTGAGTTCAAAAGCAATGAGAAAATTCTTGCAGATCTTTAGGATGGACATATCATAAAAAGGTATGGCTGATGGGGAACGATGAAAGTTGGGGTGTTAGATGACATGCTGGCTCACCATGACCATCAGGAGAGGCTGGGAATAACTTGAATGCATAAACTCAAGGAGAGGTTAGGTCAAGGGATTTCAGCCAAAAGTCCCATCCTGTTAACTAGGTGTCGTCTGTTATATCAAAGTTTCAATGATGAAAAATAACATGTCTCTATTTGCAGGTACATTCCATGATCAAAGGAACATGAGCAAGACTATCGAAGATATGTGAATGAAGAAGAAAAAGGAATGCGTAAAGGAAAATAAGGAACAAAATCTCCAAAGATAAAATCAGCCAAGGCGAAGGAAGAAAAGAAAGGAAGGTCCAAAATTAGAGGAGTCGAAGACTGCTAAGAATACGCCTATAGTATCTTATGAAGATACGCATCTTAAAGGAAAGTTGTTAAACTCCGAAATCAAAGGTTGTTCGTTGAAGTGGGTTTCGCTCACAGATGGAAGATTCTATCAAGTCCGTCGATCAAGATTCAAATCAAGGAAACCCACACTTATTCTTGGAAATAATCAATTCTGATTCACTCCAAGGATTAGTTCTCTTGGAACTACAGTCTCTCAAGATCTACCACAATCAAATCAAAGAAGATCTCTCAAGGTTTATATATTATACAACGGAAAAAAAGAGTCATATACATTGATCGAACTAACTTCGCGCTCTTTGTTCTGCTCTAAGAAAGCATTGTAATCTGAGAGTGATTTACTTTGTAACTAGTAGAGAGAAAAAGATAAAAAATGATGAGACATTATATCAAAATTACAATGAGTGTACTTGGAATAAAAAGCCAGTTGGTGTTCGTGATAACGTCAACATACTTGTATGAAGTTTTCAATGAGCTTTGAAGAGAGAACCTTCTTGCAACCCAAGGGGACTGGAGTAGGATTCACATTGAATCCGATCAAGTTTAAAAATACTTGCTGTCATTTAAATTCTCCACTTCACATTTTATCTTTAGCTCTTACCTCGCTTTTACTTCAGGTCGACTAATTGGTAAACTAGTAAAATACTTAGATATAAAAAAAAATTGATAATTCATCCCCCCCCCCCCCCCCCATAAATTCCCCCCCCCCCCCCCCCCTCCCCATTTACATTCAACTTGTATTAGAGTAAGTCCCATATTTTGGCATCGCTTAACAGCTAGTGAGAAAAGATCATGTCAAATAAAGTAATTATCAGAGCTCTATTTCAAGAAGGTACTTCACAAGCAAGGCCTCCATACTTCAATGGAAAACACTTTTCACATTGGAAGGTTCGCATGGAAATCTATGCAAAATTTTATGATGTTAAAGTTTGACACGTAATCAAAAAGGGTGATATGATCCTAGATAGATCGGCAAAAAAAGAAAAATATTGAAGATGACCCAATTGTTTGGTGGACAGGTTGACTCGCTCCAAGTCCAAGAACGCGCGAGGGATGCACATTGAGGAGATGCATGATCTTCAACAGTTGACTAGAAGATGTTTGAAGAGTCACTTGGAGGATTCATGCAAAGCATACCATGTTTGGAGTCTTGATAATTGAAGAATACAGACCCAAGTCAAATCGCGTGGCACGGTTTCACTGACTGTCGGCTATGGTTCAACAGCGGCTGAAGAGCTAAAGAAAATAAGCTTCTAGAATTCGACATGGTTCAGTTGTGCATTATGGTTGAGGCTACAATTTGGATTGACGAGTTTTTTCTTTGAAAGTTTTCATATTTTACACATTAGGTAGTTATAACATCCTAGGGTTATTTCATTAGCAACTTTGCATATTCTGACATAAGAAAACTCTTGAGAGAGGTTTGGAACCTCTTGGTTCGAGTTCGACTTTGGATTACCTGTTTTCAAGACTTGGGTTCTTAAGGGTAATCTTCTTCTCTTTTCTTTATATCTAGGGTTTCTAATTTGTCGTTCTTGGGAGGCAGTGGGATAGTATTTCCATTGTTTCTTGTGAAGTTCACTTAGGATTCTGGATTTTCTTCTATACTTCATTATTCAGACTACTTTGATTATCTTAATCAAACCTATCAATATTTTAGCTTTAATTATTATTATTTTTATATTCCACTATTTTGTGTATCTTGGATTGTATCAGTTGGTATCAGAGCGAAGGCTCAGTATTGTTTTAACAAACCCACATTTCCCAATGTCTAAATCAAGATCCGAATTAGTAAAAAAAATGGAAAAGGCAAAAAATATGTATAGTTCTTATTTTTTTGACTAAACCCTAGTCGAGTTGCTTAAAAACAAAAAATACTTATTTTTGAGTTAAAAAAAATGGAAAAGAAATTATTAAAGTGTTCTTGTGTGAGTCGACCGGGCATCAAGGGTGTCACAGCAAATTGGCCATACCTACATGAGAAGTTAGCCCATCAAGTTCCAAATTTGAGATATACAAAGGTTATGTGGCAATTACCTCATGTGGGTTAGATAAAATGCAATACGGATGGGGCTTGTAGAGGAGATAATCGAGGAGCTTCATATGGTTTTTGTACAAGGGATGGAATAGGGGACCTCATCTATGCCCAGGCATATGCAAAAGAGGAAGAAAAAAATAATATAGCTGAGGCACAAGCAATTATGGAGGCCCTAAGGTACATTAGTCAAATGTAACTCCCTCCATGCATAATTGAAACTGATTCTCTACTTATGAAGAATGTACTGGATGATATTTGGGAACCACCTTGGAGCATAGCCAACCAGGTAGATGAAATCAAATCATTATTGTGTAGGGGTGTATTCCAGCTAACTCATGTACTGAGGGAAGGCAAAAAGTTAGAGGATAATCTAGCTAACTTGATCTTGGACCAGCAACAAATACAACAGATACACTCATTTTGGTAACTAGACATACAAGGGAGGAAGATATAGAACAATGACAAACTTCAAATACACTACTTCAGGGTATGAGTCGCCAAGACAAATGCTAATCGATGAAGGAACTAATTGATATGGAGAGTGAAAGGGAGATCATAATAAGGAAGAAGATGAGGAGAAACTTTTATGGAGGAATGAAGCAAATGACTAGGGAAGGAGAAAACATGACCCTTCTAACTCAAATCCTTAAGGAGGAGAGGAGGAAGGATTTTTTCTCTAACATGTTTGCTAATTTTGCAGGTACTTTGGAGGGGGTTTGGCTCTATGTTTTGGCCAAACCTATTAGGGTGGTATTAGTATCTTTGATACTCAAGCCCTATAGGTGTAACCACTACATAGGTAAGCCCGATTATTTTTTCACAAATTCAAAGACAAGGCTGCACACAAGCCCAAGCTACATGATCCACTACCATCTCTAGTGTGGGGGAACAGGGAATAATTATTATATGAAATGCATATCCCTTTGATTCTATCACTTCCTGTGGATCATAAAAGGTAAGAAACACACAGTCCATCAAGTCTCAAGAGTCAGTGTACGCGCAAGGGTGTTGCTGGGGCATTGGTTAGCCCAAAAGGCATCACCAAACTCAAAATGCCCATAATATCGTAGGTACTAATTCCCATCTTAGGAATATCTTAAGCCTTAGTCTTCAACTGATGGTACCTAATATCAAGTCAATCTTCAATAATATCGTAGCGCCCTAAAGCCGATCAAATAAATCATCAATACGTGATAGTGGATACTTGTTATTGATAGTAACCTAGTTGAACTGCTTGTAATCAATGCACATCCACATAAAATCATCTTTATTCGTCACAAATAGAACATGTGCATCCTAAGGTGACACACTAGGCCTGATAAAACCCTTATCAAGCAATTTTTGTAACTGATCCTTCATGTCCTTCAACTCCGAGGTGCCGTGCAATATGGTGGAATAGAGATGGGATGAGTGCCCGACACCAAGTCAATACCAAAATCAATATCCCTCTCGGGTGGCATGCTCGATAGGTCTACAGGAAACACATCTGAGAACTCCCTCACTACTGGAACTGACTCAACAATATGAGTATCAATGCTAACAACTCTCACAAAGGCCAAATACACAAAACACCATTTCTCAACCATCCGTTGAGTCTTATACATGAAATCACTCTACTATGAGTCTGACCAAGAGAACCTCTCTACTCCAACCTAGGAAACCCCAATATCGCCAACGTCACAGTCTTAGCGTGAAAATAAAGAATATCATGGTACGTAGATAACCAATCCATACCCAAAATCAACCATACAGAATAAAATATCAACTCTAGTCTCATAACTCCTAATGGTAACAACTGGTGTTGGAACCATAAGATGTGTGCTCTGTTGTGGTGCACTACTCAGAAGTCTGCGACAATCCCTCTTGAGATGACTCAAGTCTCCACACTCGAAATAACCTTTTCTCTAGCGAGGCTGCTAACCCCACGACTGAGCCTGATAACACGAATAACTGCCTATGGAATCTTGAGCAGACAAAGCACGGTAAGAACTCTGTGCCGGCAGCACACTGAATGATGACTAAACTGGCAAGCACTATATGAGTTGTGGCGAACTGATGAACCGCGAGGAATTTGATGAGTTGTCAGAGCAGGCCTAAAATGATGAGCTTTATTATGATGTGATTGTCTCCAGATGAGGCACCACCAAAATCACCCAAACCATGGGGCCTCTTGTCCTCTCGCTCCTCTATCTCATGCCTATGAACATGCTCTAAGCGTATTGCAATCTCAACCACATGGTGAAATCTAGCCTCCGTCTTGGACTTTCGAGCTATACCATATCGAAGACAATAGTTGAGGCCATCAATGAACTCTTGTTTCTCTCCCTCTTAGTAGGGACCAAAAATACTACGTGACATGCCAAATCTATGAATCTCATCTCGTATTGAGTTGCAGTCATTCCCTCCTACGTAGATTCTCAAACTCCCTACACTACTCCTTTCTGCGAGTCTGTGGAACAAACTTCTCTATGAAGAAAACTGAGAACTGATGCCATGTGAGTGGTGTTGCGCTAGCTGGTTTGCCTGACTTATAGGTCTTCCACCACCTGTAGGCTGGCCCCGTGAGCTCAAAAGTAGTGAAGTCAACTCCATTAGAGTCCACAAGACCCGCTATGTGAAGAATCCAATGACATTGACCAAGAAAACCTTGAACATACTATGACTCTCCTCCATTGAACTGGGAAGGATGAAGCCTCTAAAATTGCTCTAACCTTTTCTACTCCTCATCATCCAAAGATGGTCCATCCTCGGCCCGAGCAGCAATAACTACGATTTCCAAGCTTTAAATATGAGATAGAGACATCAAGTACCAAATAGCATGAGAAAGAACCATATGCATGCATGATAAGTTTACCTACCAAACTTAACATTATCGTAGTTTAATCATCTAGTATACAAAATCTCAGCATATATATAGTGCCTGGAATGAGTATCCCTCAATCATCACACTCAACCACACTCAGCAGTGTACGGGTGCCTGACATAAGTCCCTCACCAAGAACATTTCGTATGCCTGCACCCTTGGTTAATACTTGACTCTAGAGGGGAGGATCCTAGCCCAAGCTTTGATTGGATCTAAGTCAACGATCAATATCACTTATTCAAATATGGGTCTTGGCACACCCGTCACCTCACTATCAGTACCACTCAGCCCAATGTGGGGCCTGGTGCATGCATCATCTCACTATCATTATCAGTTCGGCTCTATGGCCCAAGATCAGTCATCAAACCGCTCAAGTCTCAAATGCTCACATTTCACAAAACTCAGCTCAACCGGTGTCACACGTATAAGGGCATCGACAACATGTGAGATAAGATATAAATAATGCACAGAGACTGTGATATAATATGCTGATGTAACAATATGACTGAGAATATGACTACAATTAAGGCAAACAACTCAATATAGTAAGAAAAGCCATATCATGTCTCATGTAGCGATACAAGTGGAGAAAACACGGTAAAAAAGAAGAACGATATCAAAACAAGGGACATAATAGCCTAATGTCTACACAGATCATGAATAAGCATGGTGTATGCATATACACTAGTCACCTTGCAGGTACATGACCCCTAACATATATCAAATACCATAGCCAATGGGAAATTAACTCAAATCAAGCTTAGGAAAGCTACTTACCTCAAACGAGCCAAGTCAATACTCCAAAAATTCCTTCCCTGTGAATCAACCTCAGAACGACTCGAAACTAGTCAAATAACACACTACAATGTCAAATAATACTAAAGGGAACATTATCGAAGCATAAATTCTCAATATTTAATAAAAAAATACAATGTTAAATAAACATTTAACCCGGTCTTGTATACCGAAACCCAAAAAACGTCATAAATACCAATTACCCATTATAATACGAGTCCAATATACAAATTTCACCTAAATCCGACTTCAAAATTGGGGTTCAAATCCCAAATAATCACTCTCCACAAATCTAGCACAAAACCACCCAATCTTCCTTTCAAATCTCAAAATCAATGTGTAATAACCCATAGGGAAATAAGATACAACACCAAAATCAAGTAAAGATTACTTAACCTAAAAGTTGTGATGAAATTCTCCCCAAATATCTCCTCTAGCCAAGCTCCAAATAATGAAAAATAGACAAAACCTCGAATTATTACTCAACCTAGTTATTTTCTCTTATGCGCAAAAAATTGTCGCCTCTGCAACAGCGCTTCTGCTAGGTAAATGCTTGCATTTGCGAGGTTACTAAAAGTCCAGACCATCCGCTCCTACGAAAACAAATCCGCTTCTACGGAATCGCACCTACGTGCAGAATTTGCTGGTGCGCAAGCGCTTCTGCGCACATTCCTCTGCATCCGTAAACTCTTTATCCTAGGCCAATTACTGCTTCCGATGACCCTCTTAAGCTTCTGCGAGCTCGTACCTGCACCACCAGTTCTGTAGGTGCGACACCCCAGCACCAGATATGTAAGACATCATCAAATCAATCTAAAACCCATCATTTAAAGAGTGAGATAACACATAAAGATAACATATAAGGGCACCAAAAACATTTGAGCTAACATATAAAGAGTGCACATAGACAGAGATATAATATGTGGATGTGAAAATATGACTACAATTAAGGCAAACAACTCAATATATTAAGAAAAGCCCATCAAACAGATAAACACATAGCTAGACATGATTCCTAACATGAATAATAGCTCATGTAGTGATACAAGCGGAGAAAACACGGTAAAAAAGAGAAATGATAGCAAAACAAGGCACATAATAGCCTAAAGTCTACCCGGATCATGAATAAGCACGGAGTACGCATATGCGCTTGTCACCTTACATGTACCTCACCGTCGTGATCACGTCCAATCCACACTCATAATTAGTGGAAAACAGTTGTTGCAATTATAATACTCAACTTGATTCGGGGTCAAATTCCTTAGAGAGTTTACAATCGGTGTTAAGGTAAATATCTGAAGAGAGAACGTGTAATAACTAAATTATACTTCCAAACAAGAGGGTGATTCTTATCTAATTTAACACTAAGAAATTAGACTAAGTAAAAGCAACTAGAGAATAAATTGTTTTTGGTATTTTTATCAATTGAGGAAAATCCTAGGGATGTAATCTTCACCTAGTCGTAAACCTAATGAGTATACTAAGTTAATGCTTGTTTGGTATATCGGAATGTATTATGACTCTCAATTCTCAAGTACCCACTCAATACCTCTCGTTCATAGAGTGGTAATATCCAAATTGTCTTTCTCAAGACGAAATGGGTAGCAATCTAAGCAATTGATATGAGTCCAAGTCGGATTTTCCTTATCTCTAATTCAAATCCTTTAATCAAACTAGTCAAAACCTTAACTAGCTCAATTTCTGGCTAGCAAAGTTTTCCTAGACTAGGTTCCTCTTTCTCAAACAAGATTTAAGTCAAATATGCATGAATCAATATTTGCAACCATTAATTCTAGATATAAAGCATATACAAGGCTAAATACAAACACACAATTATAAACAAGCATTAATATTAACAACCGATAAGTTTTACACAATAGGGTTGGGTCACAAACCTAGATAAAATCTAGCTACTCATGCTTGAAGACATGGTGTTACACCCCATGTTTTCGTATGTGAAAGTAATCCATAAGTAAATTGATAGAAGCTCAGAAATGAGATATTACATTCCGCATTTTCGTACGTTAAAGCTTCGTCGTAAGATTAATCGATGTAAGTTCGGGAATGAGATTTATTTTGGGATTATAAGTATTACGCTATTTCAAACAAGTGATAAGTAAATTCGTAAAAGTGACAGGGTACGCAAATCAAAGAAAATGAATTTCGTCGAAGTTTGACATTTTGGGATAAAATACAGCCTAAACTAAAATACCCGGTATGTATGGACTAGTACCATACAAGGTACCACATGGCCATAATAGTAAGGTGTATAAAGTGTATTAAAAGTGAGTAGCTTTTTTTTATAATTTGAGATAATTCTTAATTAAGTGGGTAATTGGGTAATTATTAAATTTTTGGATAAATATTTAAGTAAAACTTGTTGGATAATTATGAGTGGACAACTATACATGTGGGTGTATGTAAGTGTGGCAACAAATTGCCAACTAATCAAGCCTAAAGAAGGAGGTGGTACAAAATGAATCAAACATGAATTTTCTGGACCAAATATTGTAAATATATACAATTTTCATTGATAGAAGTTGGGTGCATTAATTTATGCATAAAAGAAAAGACTCCAGCAACATTGAATCTCCCAAATAAAAGTTAAAGAAGTCTTGCAATCAAAACCAAGTCCACAACGATATTAATGTGATCATTTCCCTACTTCGCCAATTTGAAAACTTTCTGTCACTTCTCTTCTCTATCAAGGTTGAAGGAATTATGTGTTCCTCCATGGCTAAGACACATTATATCAAGCGTATTGTTGAATTCCATACATAAACTAGAAGCAAAATTATACGTCCAAGAATGCAAGTGAAGATGCAACGGGATTTTGCGATTCTAAGGGAGTACGGTGCAATCATTCTCAAGAATATCATACAAATTTTTCCCTACTTCGATCTCGTTGTTACGTGTTTTATCGCAATTGACGTGTGTTAGAGGGATTTTCACGAGAATCGGCTCAGGTATGTTAAGGCTACCCCTTCTTTCCTTTTGGCATGATCCGTACGATACAAACGAAATGAGAAAATGCACAACTTCCATAAATGACTCTATTCATAGAAGTATTAGAGGTGCCTATATTCTTGAATTCCTACGTGTCCTATTATTTTATCATCTGTTCATGGGTCTCAGAAAAATACGTAAGTTGAAAAAGTTTACTTCATGATAGTAATCAAAGGTATGATGGCCTTATGAAGTACCTAGAGATTTTATTAACGTATTTCATATACATTTCATGCACTTATACATGCACATTGACCCATGACCAGATGGCGTTATATACGCGTATATTTATGTATATATATGCATATGGGATATGGGAAAGGTTATGGCGTTATATACGCACCACCACCTGATCAGCTGGTATACGTTGATGATTTTTCTTACAGTGGCCGAGATGATATGATGGGATGCCCTCAGAGGCTTGATGATGTTACGAACACATGTACCTATGCACGATATGACATTCATACACATATGCATAATTATTTCATGATTTACTGAGTTATCCAAACTTACAGGTTGGGTCATTTACTCTATATTTCTTCCATGTCTGTTATGTACTATTTATGTGCCTTACATACTCGGTACATTATTCGTACTGATGTCCCTTTTGCATGGGGACGCTGCGTTTCATTCCCGCATGTCTCGATAGACAGGTCGAGAGTCCTCCAAGCAGGCTATCAGCTTAGCATAAGATGTGGATGCGCTCCATTTGCTCTGGAGTTGCTTATTTGGTTAGTATGATTAGTACATGTATTGATTGGTACGACGGGCCTCTGTCCTGACCTTTATGATATTATGTATTTCTAGAGGCTTGTAGACATATGTCATGTATATGAATTCTTATACGACTTGTCGGCCTATGTTTTGAGTATATAAAGGATGATGTCGGCCTTATTGGCCCGTACGTCATATGTATAAGTTTGGATTACATGTTGGTACGTCCAACGCCGAGTATTTCCCCATGTTTTATTCTAATGATCTCATGATAACCTCTCTGGCTCATTTACCTATAATTGCATGATACAAAAGATACGTTACATTGTTACTCGGTTGAGTAAGGTTCTGGGTATCCATCGCGGCCCATCGGGTTGGGTCATGACAAATGGTATCAGGGAAGTTCTGTCATAGGGAGTCTACAAGCCGTGTCTAGTAGAGTCTTATTTATGGGTGTGTCGTGCACCACACTTATAAGCAGGAGGCTACATGGCATTTAGGACTGTAACTCTTTATTCTTACTCTAGATCGTGTGGTAGAGCTCAATTGTAAGAACTCAATTTCCTAAACTCTATCTTATTCGTAATACAACGATGCCTACATCCAGAAAGACGGTTGGTAAGAGATATAGCTGTGGAAGAGTTAAGTCAGAGGAACTCAATTTTTGTTTCATTCTTATGATGGATAAATATGAGGTATTCAACAGATCATGTGTATACTAAGACGTGTAACCCTCTTGATAAGGAACCTTAAGGCAAGAATATTTATCCACCTTTATGGTGAAAGACAATGAGAGATTCAGAAGATAAATACAAGTTTCAAGAAGTAAAAGAAGCAAGACAAAGAAGGGTACGAGGTATCCAGTTAATAAAGATTATCATTATTTACCATTCAAGAAGGGAGATATAAGCATTTTGAGTTACCTTCAACAGTGATAGATGTATGTACAATCGGCCACACTGATCTCAGTTATGCCCTATGTGAGCTAACAGACATAGTTTAAGAGAAGGATGAGTTATCAGGATCTGGCTGGGGATAAAGTAACCCAAAATAGTGAATGTATTGGTAGAGTTAGTTGACATTTCCGAAGGATAGTGCAAACGTGGTAATGGATCTCCTTGTGAGACACCTCGGTGGTGCACCCTAAAATAGTACAGCTAGATACGAGTACTACCAAAATAAGAAAAGGAAGCCTGGAAGGGATAAATATTACCTTAGTGTGGCTCACATCCCTGGTAGAAAGAGAATGTTAGGAAATTCGAGGAGCCAATGGATGGAGCAAGAGGGGATAAAAGCAAAAGAATGTTTTGTTCGAGTTTTTAGAATAAAGTGATAGGCAGAAATGTTAGCAGGAAAATAAGAAGAGAGTTTATAAAGCAGTATGAGTATAATGTGGTACATGGATGACAACGGTAGATAAAAAAATGATAGTATTACAGAGTCTATAGTCAAGTGAAGGGAAAAAAATGAGAGGTGACAGGCCTTGAGGCAACAAAAGAGTATAGTCCATAAATTCATATCCTCATTTCAAAAAATAAGTTCGTGACTCTAACGCAACTACCGTAAGGAAACGTTAGACCCCAGAATAATAGAAATCAAAATGGCCTGGATAAACTAAACACTAATTAGGGACTGAGTGATTGGATAATACTCGACATCATGAGAATTTCAGATTTCGTTCCGGCGATAATAAAATGAACAACAGAAGAAGATTCATGAGAAATTTAGAGAATGGTAATTCAGGAAGACGCTTCCCTAAAGCAAGCCAGGTGAATAAAGTTAATCTGAAGGGACTGTATGTGCCAGTTACACTAAGTGTCACCCTCGCGAGTGAGGGATTTAGTTATCCTTGGTACAGAAGGATTACCGTGAGGCGAGTAAGGATCATCGATGATGTGAAATGATGCCAAAGTTGAGAGGGTAAAATATTTATACATAGATCATCGTAGCACTAAATCTTAATGCTCCCCTAAAGGGGGGAATATGGTATGATGTGGCATTAAGTCAGAATTAAGTGGTTCTAGTAACTATGGAATGGTAAATGAAGAATGTGATAAGAATAAGAAAGGGATAAGATTGTATTTATTCAAATCCTACAGATACGCTACGATTCCAGAACGTTATGCAAACACGGCGTCAAGGAGAGGAAGTAAGGATTCCTACCCGAGATGTTATTGATAGATAAGGAGCCAGAGCGAGACGTAAGTTAAAACAAAGAAAATAACCCAAGAAAGATTACGCGTAATATTGATATGAGAATGGGACAACGAGTAGTTGATCTAGGAAGAACCTAGCCACGACTAGACAAGAGGTTACAGACAAATCAGAAGACCATGCAAGATAAACATAGTGAACCCCAACACGGAATATTCTGTCTCGCAGATATGAAATCGGGGCCATTGAGAAATATTCAGATAGGAGTTGGGGTAGTAAAAGGTACCGTATGAGCATTACGATAATAAAATAAAGTTCCACTGGGAATACAATAAAAATATTAATTTAGAAGCAACCCTACAAGCACAAGGGCGTGGAGGTAAGTAACCACGAATAATTATAGGGAAGGAACGACATCAAAAGGTCCGTCGAGTATACAATGTAATAAGCTCACATCTTTACAAGAGTTAGAGGATCCTCCCTAAATACTATAATAAAAGACTAGCTGAGGCAGTAATAAGGAAGAAGGCTTCAACCTAAACTCAGTGACCTAAGGAGGAAATTGTCTTATAACAACCGTCTCACAACAACATTGCACGCACTCCATAAGAAAATGGCACCAACCTTTGGTAATGAATGGGAAGTAAAATCAAAAGTGATATTCAAGATCATATGAGTTGTATGGAATTCAGTATGTGTGGGCACTATGATAAGCTAAGTATGCACGCAATAAGGGGGCAGAAAAACTAGGAAAAATAATAGCTTACATTTATAGAAAGTTAAGAAGGAGCGAAAGGAATATTCAACCAATGATATAGAGTTAGTACGTTATGGATACACTCAAGATTTTGGAATATTATCCATGCAGCATATATGTTGACAATCATACAGCCGTATAAGACTCCGATACAAGTTAAAAGAAAGAATTGAGCCCAGGGCATAAACAAAGGATTGAGTTGTTAGAAGATTGTATCATGGATATTCCCTAACGCCCATGAAAGGCTAATATAATGACTAGTACCGGAAGATAGCTTAAGCCTACATAACAGCTAATCAGAAGGAAGAGGAAACTAAAAAGTTACATCAACCATGTAAATCAGGAGTCTGGTTATTGGACCCAGAAAATTATATAAATCGTAATTAAGTCATAGAGATAGTACAACAGTCCCATCATATAACGGCTCTACGATAAAGCCAGTTAGAAGGGTACCAACCTCATCAGAAGCCAGTATGAATCTCTCACCGGATTGTGTAAGGATGCGAGTATTATAATAGAGCTTCAAGTCATGGATGTGAATCACACCTATGTGGAAGGGAGGTCATGAAAGAGATAGAAGATGTGATGTAAGAGTTTTAAGGCAAGTAAGGTAAAGGTGAACAACGTACGAGATACTCAACTATAGAAGGTTGTGAATAGTCCATACTTCGGATAGAAGTCTAGAAGTGTGAGAATTCAGTATCCAGGAATAATAGCGGCATCGTCGGTGGCATGTCTACCCAGCCTATGGTTTCTAGGTATCGAGAAGTCTAGTTAAGAGAGTAAAGAAGAGTTAGAGACGATGCGATGTCTCGCTTGATATTCCAGAATAACACAAGGAAATATATGGTGCAAGCAAGTTGATGGAAGTTTACGAGTAGTATAAATAGATATGTGTAGGTTACAATCTAAAGTATGGTAGAGCGACAAAGTTTTAGGAAGACATGAGTAAGGATAAGAAAAGGTGAGTGAGAAAGTTACCAGAATGGATAAATCATCGGGATTAAAATACCCACGTAAGTGAGTCACATTGGGATGCTATAAAGTACGGTTATTGAAGTACAGTATCGCCGCAAAGTTGATCAGGAAAATCACTTCGAATATTTCTTGATGCAACGTAAGCCGTAGTGGCAATGTTTTACGTAAGAAATTTCAAGATATCAGTGGTAGATTGTAGATCAACATTGAGGTAAATCAACAATGGATTGATAGAATTTACAAAATACGAAATGAGATATGGAAATGTTCGTAAGTTCGACAAAGTATCGACTTATTGATGTTTTATACGTCAATGCCACACAAGAGGGGTGGTGATTTGTGTGGTGTCCAATTTTCGAGTGTTGTCTTTATAGAAGAACCTGGTTCTTCTTGGTGTTCCAACTTCTACTGTTTGCGGAATATTAATTGCAGAATTAAAGAACACAACAATTTTACGTGGAAAACACCTGGCTCAAAAGGTAAAAAAACCACGACCTACTTCCCAGTAGGATTTTCCCAAAATCTTCACTATGACAATGAGCCAAACAGCATTTACAAAATAAACTATTTTGTAAACCTAAGGACTAACTCTAATCCCTTTGTAGCAAACTAGCCTCTAGCTAATTGCGACAATTTCAAGTTAACTCTAACTTGAACAATGTGTACCTATTACAATTGCTTCTAATAAAGCTGAAAGATACAATATTTAATCTCCTACTACAAACCAACTAGACTCAAAAGATAACAGATGTAACTGGTTCTTCTAGCTGGTTCACGTAGCTTTTGTGTCGCACAAGGAATCTGCTTGCAAAATTGCTTTGGTAATTTTGCTTTCAGTTCTTGTTTCTCTTCTGCCTTTGTTCGATACCATCTTCAGCAGGAATGCTTCAACACTTTATAGAGTCAGTCGTTGAGATATGTTGTTCAATTCTAATGCAACTCTTCCTTGGTGGAAGAGTTTGTATTTATCTCAACTTCCTCCTTTTGTTTCTGTCCTTGCTGAACTCGAACTCTAACCTCTTATCAATTTGCAGCCTTTTCGCTTTAGGAGAGAACCTCTTAGTTCATAGATAATTCACAATCATGTTTATCTCCTGTGCATAGACGGTTCATGTGCCAATGGGTCTGTTCGAGTATGTTTGCCCTGATGGACCTGGTTCAACTGGGTAGGCATTTGTCAGTCTTCAAAACCATGCAGTGACTTGGTTCAACAAATTCCCCCTTTTTGATGATGACAAACTCTCTGCTTAACCCTGTACAATCTTCAAACACTTTGTATAGTTTTAAGCATTTATCATAGAGAGACCATGTTCATTAGGTTATAAATATCACAATTTTTTGAAATTTTGAAAAGAAGCACATATCTTCCCCCTTTTGGCATCATCGAAAAGTTGCAAAATGATAAACTTACCAGGGTTATTAACAATTACTCATGGCCATTGAGGCAACTGCAGGTGCAAAGCATGATTAATCATCAAAAGAAACCAATAAAATGTAAGCTAAGTAAGAAACTAAGACAAAGTCAATAACTAACAAAAGCAGAATTCATTGATTAGATAGCAACCAAGCACCATACACTAAAAGAACTAAAACAGTCACTACCATGAGCAAAACAAAAACAGAAATAGAACAGATCCCAAACTGGGCATTGAAGGGGTTTTTTTGTGGCACTGGACTCCTAAGGCTGGGAAGGGGCAGATGAGGTTGAGGTCTTGGCTTGAAGGAGAGAAAGCATTTGTTGAAGAACACCTTCATTCTTCTCCTTCTCTTTGGCTAATTCAACTCTGAGAGCATCCCGCTCAGCTTCAACCTCAATAAGGCGAGATTTCAATCGAAGGATCTCAACATCCTTTACCTCACCTTCCTGCACCAATGACATGACCTTGCTATTAACAACCTGCTTCCTAGATGAACCAGGTTCATCCTACGGAAGATTTACATTGTAGTCACAGGTCAGCAGAATATTCTTCCCAAAGAAATCCTTAGCAGTAGCCATCTCAGCTTTCTTCACAAGAACCTCGAAATGGGAAAGCACAGCATTCAGAATAAATCCATATGGTATGGCGTGTGCCTTGGCCCCATTCACAAATCTGTCCAAGAGCTGGATGATGAAAGCTGGCCAATTTATCTGCTTACCCTTATACAAGCATTCCATAAGCGTTAAGTCCATGTAGTTGGCAATGTGCCTACGCTCTTGTCTTGGTAACAGGAACTTGATCACAAACTCGAAGAATAACTTGTGTTGCGGCTTCATTTCATTCTTATACACTGGCCTGGGCTCAAGTTCCTCCTGATTTTCACAGAACAATCTGGTAATATTCAGAGCAGAGGACATCCCATCGAGACTAGGCCATCTTTGCCTTGTGTAATCATCATAGCCCTCAACAGAGATTTTCAGTATCTCTCCCAGCTCCTTCGGATCAAACGTGATCTGAACCCCTTTAACTGTGGAAGTTACCCTGCCATCTTTCACACTTGCGTTGGACATAAACTCCACTAACTCATTCCTTGCCAGCCTGCCTTCAAGGTGAAGAACCATGTCCTTCCATCCTTGCACCTCCAGGGTATCCATCGGGAAGATCATCCCTGATTCCTCAAGATCTCTCACCAGTTTTCCTTAAGAATAGTACGCTTGTCAACCATGGTGAATTTATTAGATTGCTCACCAGACACCTCCTCATCTCCTCCACTCCATTCCTCTTCTTCAACAATCTTGACTTTCTTGGCCTTAGACCTGGTCCTTTTTGCAGTGGTTGAGGGTGTGGAATACACAGATGCTGACTTCTTGGAAGAAGCCTTAGCCTTCTTGGGTTTAGGTGTCTCTACCACAACTGGAGCAGGCTGATCCTCATGATGGACCAGGTACATCGTATCATCATCAACAGTAACAGCCTCAATAGGCTCTCCAACCTTTGCCTTTCCCTTGGCAGCCTTCTTCTTCATGCTCTCTCTCAGAGCCCTTTCCAACTCTTCTTCTCCTTGTCAAACAACACTTCTAGTAGCACGAACCTTTGGGGTAGGAGCATCAGCAGATACTGGAGCTTTCCTCTTCTTTGGTGGAACTGGGGTAGTAGCCTTCTTGGACTTAGGAGTTCTTTTCTTTTTGGGATTATAGGACTCCCCCAATTTCCTCAGCATCTCAACCGACGTCTCCTCAATAGATGAACCAGATTTATCTACTGACTTTTGAAGGCTCTCCAGACCTGCTACTGCCTCCCCAGAAATGCTTCCCCCTAAATCTGTGACTCCTTCTTCATCAATCACAGGAGCGGGGCCACAAATAGCCAAAGTGGCACCGTCCTCCCCAGATCCCCTTAAAGAGATCCCTTCTACCTCTCTCTCATGATTTTTATTTCTCCCCAGTTTTCTTCGCCTATCCGGAATTTCTACATCAACAATTGACCCAACCAAAACAAACTTGTTTTCAGAAGTAGCAGTTACTGACCCAACTTCAAGATTACCTTGTTCAGTGTCAGATGAACCATGTGCTTCATCCTCATTAGCAGATTTGAAAGACTCACTGGAGGATTGAGAGTCTTTTACCTTGTCACCTTGAAGTATCTCCTCTAAAAATCTAGCACGAGACCCAGAAGCCACTGATTTTCTGGCCAAAACTTTCATTCTACGTGCCCTGGGGGCTGGAGTAGGGGTAGGTGTAGGTTCAGGAGTAGGTTCAAGAACTGGAGGGTTTTGGGAGGTTGAAGATCTGGCCGGAGAATATGAACTGTATACTGATGGGGAATTAGAACTTGAATCACCGCCCTCATAATCATGGGTGGAGAAGGAAGATGAAACAGCTGATTGTGAAGTCATTTTTATGAAGAATTTAGAAGAGATGAGAGTTGATCAGTTTTGGTTTGGGAGGAAAGATGAACTAGGTTCGACGGTTATGTTATGAATAAGGGAGGTAATGATGGCCTTTTAAAGATGTGGCTATTAAGCTTACAACGGGAAGAATATTTAATCAAGTGGGAGTCTAATCGATGTAGGAGTGTCATTGATCAGACAGTTATAAACCCCTAAATCTAGGTGACTTAAGATACGATGGGACTCCTTGAAACTGGTTAATTTTAGGATAAGTACTGAGAATTTGAATTGAACCAAATATAGATAGAGTCCTGCTCATGTGTGACTATAATTAATTCAAGAAGTGTATGGAGATGAGAACATACCTTGTCAGTCAGATGAACCAGCAACGATGAACCAGGTTCATCATGTTATAGTTGTTAATATGCCTAAATTTACAAAGATAGAAAAACATCATTAGCAACCAGGGAATCATATTAATACATGGCAAGAGAGTATGGCAATAAAGTCATGTTACTGAGCAATGATTAGTCAGGTTAATTATCTATTTTAATGTTTCTAGCCGAATTTCTTTTTTCAGTTTTTCATTTTTGTTTTTCAATTAGATGATCTTAATCATCCCTAATTCAAGCCAGTTTCTCTCAAAATGCTCCCTACTCAGTGCTTTAGTAAATATGTCTGCAATTTGCTTGTCAGTAGAACAAAATCCAATTGAGATCATTCCTTTTTCATAGTTATCCCTTAGGAAATGGTGTCTAACATCTATGTGCTTAGTTCTTTTATGATGAACCGGGTTCTTTGTCATACTAATTGCACTAGTGTTGTCACATAATTTAGGAATGCATCCAACCTCTATACCAAAGTCCATGAGTTGTTGGTTGCTCCATAGAAACTGAGCACAGCATGAGGCTGCAGCCACATATTCAGCCTCAGCAGTAGACAAGGCTACTGAGTTTTGTTTCTTGGTGGCCCAAGACACAAGGCAAGAGCCCAAAAAGTGAGCCATGCCTGAAGTACTTTTCCTGTCAACCAGGAAACCTGCATAATTTGCATCAGCATATCCTACAAGGTCGAAATTACTACCTTTAGGATACCAAAGGCATAAATCAGTAGTGCTTTTCAAATATCTCAGAATTCTCTTGACTGTAGTGAGATGGGACTCCTTTGGATTTGCCTGAAACCTAGCACACAGTCCTACATTGAACACAATATAAGGTCTGCTGGAAGTGAGATATAATAAAGACCCAATCATCCCTCTGTATAGCTTCTGATCAACGGATGAACCAGGTTCATCCACATCTAATTTTGTAGCTATGGCTATGAGGGTGTCAATTTCCTTTGAGTCTTCTATTTTAAATCTTTCGAGTAATTCCTTCACATATNTTTTTCAGTGGTCGCACCAAATATGATATCATCCACATATATTTGCACAACCAGGAGATCCTTACCCTTTTCCTTTAAGAACAGGGTACTGTCTATTTTTCCTCGTTTGTATCCATGTTCTAGCTGGACGTTTGATAATCGTTCATACCATGCTCTTGCTGCTTGTTTGAGTCCATACAAAGCCTTGTCAAGTTTGTATACATGGTCAGGTGTCTCCTTGCT